>CM051394.1:9561953-9586630 GCA_028052125.1 Melia azedarach | reverse complement strand
AACTTTGATCGATGGGATAGGTGGCCGCAACACTAGATCGGAGACCATAAGAAGGATGGCCAGATGATTCTGAGTCGGACTACTGGCGGCGGTGAGGTAAGACACCGCCGGTGATCGGCTAGAGCAACTGTTGACGACGGCGGCTTTGACTCAGCTTTGACCATCGAGATAGGCGGCCATAATGAAAGATCGGAGACCACAAGGAGGATAGCCGGACGATTCTGAGTCGAATGGTGGTGGCGGTGTCGCTTAACTCGCCGGCGATCGAGCGGATTGAGGTGAGCGAGAACCGGCCTGGGGGTTTTCTTTGTGGCGGCGAATGGCGGCGCGTGTGGAGATATGCGGACCACAGAAGGGTTGGCCGGCGTTTTTGAAGCTAGGGACCGGCGATGCATCAAAGGCAGACGGACAGTGGCGGCACGTGTCTCACGCGCGCAGCGTGAGGCGGCGCGTGAGGTATACGCACGACTGTGCTAAGCGGCCCTAGGTGCTCTTCTGGCAGCGTCAAGAACAGAATTCCGGAGATATGACCAAAAGGAAAAAGACCAAGATTGATTCTAAGCCAATTTTGGCTCTGATACCATGTTAAGAAAACTAGTTCTTGATATCTTGAATTAATTAAAATAATACAATAGTTAGCCTTTATATGGCTAAGAAAAGAAAACCTAGTAAAAAAAGGGAAAGAAATCATAGAGAAGAAAAAAAGGAATTCAAAAGAAATAAGGAAAATATAAAACATATTATTGTTTTAACATTAAAAAAGTATTAAATTATTCAAACATTTGCTCATTCATATTTAAGTTAAAATTTTTAACTAATTATATCAAGATATTTTTAACAAATATTTAGATATAAGTTAAAAAAATAAATGACTTTTAAATATCTGAATAATTATATTTGAATTTCAGTCAGAAAAATAAATAGAACTTTCCTCAAAAGATTTTTCAAAACATCTTTTTTACTTATGAGTCCGTTCCCTAGAAAAATTATGCACATAGTAGCACTTGTTATTTCCCAAAACATTGATAGTTTATAATTTAAAGACTCAACTCATAAAACAACAGCATTGAAAATAGATGGAATCTTGAAGCTGTCTCGAGTGAATTAATTTTGTAAAGGTAATTAATTATTGTTGGACTTATCTCCTAACCTCTTGCTAGACCGGTTTTTCGTGGACTTTGGCTTCAGTATACCTCCAAGATAAACTTAAAGGATAATGACGTAGGTCCAAGTATTCTTTCACAAAGGCCAGACCATATAGGAAAATTCCCTTAATTATTTTATCCGATCCATTAAAAGATAAAAGTATGTGCAAATCCTTAATTATTTACATATAGAATCTCACTAAATTCTTAATTATTGACAATTAAAACTCCACCAAATCCTTAATTATTTCCAATTAGAATCCCACTAAATCTATAATTATCTCTAATTAAAATTCCATTATGATTAAGATTCTAAATAACCTAAGAAATTAACATATATAAAAAAAGAAAGAAGAGAAAAAAATGGTCAGTTTTCCCTTATACAACAACTTTATTAGTTAATATCATATGATGAAATTTGGTATCACCAACTAACTTTTTTTTTAAAAAAATAGATTATTTGACTTTTGTCTTTCTCTTTAAAATTATTTTGAGAATTTACACTATTGCTTCTGGATATGTTTCCTGTATATGCTATTGTCTTTCTTTTTTGGATTTCAAAGAATTTTCATTATTGCAAATTTTCAATCTTCCATGTGCCATTCAAATAATTGAATCTGACGAGATATTGGTAAGACGCGTTTGTTTGTGTGTAATTGAATCTGACGAGAAGTCGGGTTTAGAATGGTTTCGATGACAAGTTGGTTGGATTTTTCGGTGTTTGAAAGGACGATCCGTTCAAATTGTTGTGACATGTCTCGCTTTTTTTCTATCATCTGGACGAGGGATCGTGTGCGTATTGCGTCTCGGTTTACCTTTTAGACGACAGGCCATTTACTTGTAAGATATTGGTGAGGTAAGTCGTTTATGTATAATTTCCTTGGATGAGAGGTCGGTTTAGATTTAGAATATGAATGATGATGACAAGTCAGTTGTATTTTTCCGTGTTTAAAAATTAAAAACTACAAACCATTCAAAAAAATTAAAAACTACAAACCATTCAAATTGTGATGACGTATAGCTCAAGCGGACGACAAATTATATGCACGAGTCGTATGTTTAATTTAATAAGTAATGTTTATCTCAAACGTATCCCAAAAATGTATCTTAAATTTGATGATACACCACAAATTCTTTTATAATGTCGATGATTGAGTGCAAAAGTTAGTTCGTTCGGTTTAATGAGTAATGACATCTTAAAATATTTTATATTTGTAAGATAAGCTCTTGAGTATAATTTGAATAGTTTAACGTCTTAAATGCAAGTAAATAATAGTACGAGACAAGAATTTCGTAATTCTAGCTGCTCTTTACTCGTGGAATATTCCGGACTGTAATATTTGTTTTCATGTGCTGGGTTTTTAGGATCATGTTCAAATTTTCAATCTTCCATGTGCCATTCAAATAATTCAAATAATTGTAACTTTTCTTTTATTGAGCCAACTCGAGAATCAAACCAAATATTCATATTTCTATATAACATTAAGCTGAAAACCTAATCGAACTTCTACAACCGAAGGTTTAGTTCGAGTACGATTTTGTGCCCATCCCAACATCGTTGTTCACTAATTTGATGTTTGAGAGAGTTTTGTGTTTACAATTTAAATTTTTAATGTGTAGAGTGTAGTAAAGTTGAAATTGTAAAACATAAAAGATTAAAACGAAAATAAGGATACTTTTGTAAAGTCAATTTCTAGATTTTAGCCAAATAAGCTTTTTAAAACTTTATCAAGACTTGTCTTTATTTTTCACTACAAACAAGTGGTTCCTACCCCATTTGTAGAGACACTAGAATTATATAAAAATTATATACATCAAAGTTATTCTCTTATCACCTCAGTACTTTAGAGTCCATTTGGCATTATTGTGAAAAGAGGTAAAAGTGATTTTGAATAACCAAAAGTCATTTTAGGTGTTTGATAAAAAAATTCAAAATCACTTTTGTCAAAATAATACCATCTTGCAACATATTTTGAGAAGTAGAAGAAGAGTTTTTTTTAAAATCTCATTTTGGAAAGCATTTTTATTTATAAGTATAATACCAAATATATCTATTTAAAATTACAAAACCTCAAAGTTAACCCTACAAGTAATTTTTAAATTTGAACTTTAATTGAAATTTTTTTATTTTTACTTTTGATTTATATTTTTTTTATAAATTATTTTATATCATTATATTATAATTCACCTGTCATTACTTTCATCAAAACCATAAATAAAAGTGACGTCGTTGCCTAGTTAAAGTATGATACCTAGATATATATTAAACACTTTAGTCATTTTAGTCATCATTATTTACTATGTACATTTTAGTCATTTATATTACTATAATATTTTTAGCAACAAATTTACCAAATACACAAAATTGCTATTGAATTCAAAAGCACTTTAACAAATAAAAGGGATATTATCACTTTCTTCCCCTAAGGCATCCCATATTATCAATTATATGCTTGAGATTGAAAAATAGACAAAGTCCTCCCCTCCCAGACAACACTCTATTAGTGTGTTTAATGAACATAAGGACTAAAAGGTAAATATACATTAAAAAAATTTAAAATCAATTTTGGGGATAAGGACGTAGGCTTCGTGTTTTGTGCACAACTTAGCTAAGAACAAAGTGAAACCTATTTTTTCTATTAGAAAAATACCAATTTCATTCTTAATATATTTTGATATTATCAGTTACATTCCTATTATTTTAAAATTACACCTTTAGTTCTTACTGTTATAATACTAACCTTAGAAATTCAATTTTTGAGTAAAAATGACCTTATTGTCCTTATATTGATAATGATAACGTCAACTAATTTTTAAAAATAAAATAAAATAAATATCAATTCTAAAAAACTCAAATAAATATTAACAATAAAATTATTTAATAAAAATTATTTTAAATTAAAAAATTACTAAAACGAAAAAATAAATTCATAATGTAATAAATTTATTTATTTTTATTTTTTAAATTTTTACAATAAAAATAAATATAAATATAGATAATGAAATATAAAATTTTTTCTTTTCATTTTTAAATTTTTTACAATAAGATTAAATAAAAATAAAAATAATAAAATCTAAAAACTTATTTCTTTTTAGTTTTTACAATAAAATTAAATAAAAATAAAATAATAAAATCTAAATAAGTTTTTTCTTTTCATTTTTTTAATTTTACAAAAAATTAACTAAAAGTAATATAATAAAATCTAAATTGTTTGTAAAAAAATCGTTTATGAATAAGACATTTTATAAAACTTAATTATGAATATTTTTTTGTAAATTTTTATAATCCCAAAAAATATTATTCAATAATTATTTGTTAAAATAAAAAATAAAAAATAAAAAATAAAAATGAAAGCAATTAGTGTTTTAATAAATAGAAATTTATTTTTATATTTTTTTGTGTTAGTTTAAACCCAATGTAAATTTAGTTTAGTTAAGAGTAAATGTGTCAAATGATAAAATATACTAACATTTAACAGTTATATTATAATAATAGGGACTAAATAAGTAATTTTTAAACATTAGGAATGAAAGTGATATTTTTTTCTTTTCTATTTTTACATCACTTGTAGCTTTGATTTACGGGGAGCAAAAGAATGTAGATTATGTATTCAAAGACTAAATTAGAGTAATCATTTTCATGAAAGCAAACAAAACCCCTTTTTTTTTTCAATTAGAAGTTATATATACGTTCTATTAGTAGACTTTGAATAATCAAAGTCATCACTCTAATAATTCTGAAACTACATATATGACCAATTTGTACCATTCATATATTATCTACAGTTTTTTTTAAATGACAAAAAATTTAATGATCTTGTTTCTAAAAAAGAATTGATTTGTGCGTTTGGACTATATATATATTTTAGTCAATTTCAAGAAGATATATATATTTTCTCGAATTTTAAGGGTATGTCAAATTTTCATTTGATAGCAACCCAGTCGAAAAGTTGAAGTATCAAAAATCAAAATTTTTCTTTACAAGAAAATAACACACACTCGAAGGTAGCTTATCTCTAAGCCTTGGTCTTAAATTGCCAAGTCTCATTCGTTTTTTTTTCCACATTTGTCTTATTAAAATAATTTTCTACAATGCACTTTCTGGGATAGAATTTTAAATATGTAGTAACATCACTTGTAGCTTTGATTTACGGGGAGCAAAAGAATGTAGGTTAAAAATGTGTCAAGTCCATCTATCATAGCAGAGAGCAAAGATGCCAGAGGTAGATTGATGGGAAGCAAGCATGAGATTGTAACACCTAAAGGGAAATTATAGGAAAGAAACACTTGCAAAAATACATATAACTTTTCTCTTTTGTGTTTTATTTACTCCTAAACATAAACCCTTTTTGAAAATAATATACTGAAAGAACTTTTACCTATCAAAGACATAAATTAACAAGTCTATTTCTGCAAAACAAGAATAATTTATTCTCTTCAATGGAAAGTTTCATCTCCTAAATCCGTTCAAGATCATACCTTCTTCCACCAACAATACCATCTTGTGATTCTTTTCCTTTCATTAATGACTCAAGATCCCAATTAGTTGCTGCTCCTACTTGTCTTCTTGTTTAATGCATTAATAATGGTGTTGACTATAAAAAGAAAATTTTGTTTTTAGACTGATTTTGTGTCTCATCCATGTGCAGTTTGCTTGGTAAATCTAATTTTAGTTATAGGTTTGGCAAATTGTTTCATAATGTAGATAGAGAGAGATCAAGAGAGGGAGAAGAACGGAGGCGATGAATTTTTGTAGAAGGTGGAGAAAGAGAGAAAGAGTGTGGCGGGTTATTTCAAAAGAGGGTGAGAGGGAGAAAAGGGAGTGAATTTTTGCACCGGGTAGTAGAACAAATTTTTGCAGAATAGGAGGAGAAGGAGAAGGGGTTCGTGGATTTTGGCACAAAGGGAAAGAGGGAAGAAGGGGGCAGTGGAGTTAAGGGGGAAGGGGAGGGGGAGGCACAGGCATATTAGGGTTATGTGTGCTACAGTGCAAAAAAATTATAATCATTGGAATTTTTTTCCCATATGACTATATAATGTTTAGTTAATGAAATCATGATATAGTATACCCTTGAAGGATCAGACTCAAACTAATAAAAAATTGTTTTTTGTTGTTAACAATTGGAAACTAATAATATTTCATGGTCTAAACAAAATTGCTTCCAGGTTCCAATGCAATGTTTTTGGTTTATATAACGGTGGTCAAAATAAGGAAAATCTTTAAAATATGCATGAACCAAGTAGTCTAAGCACTTTTCTCATCAAAATGATAAAGGCGTTTTTTTCTACAGGGTACTATTTTGACAAAAAGTTATTGAATAAAAATCATTTTCTACCAAAATAGGCTATTGACCCTGAAAAGTTTATAGCTTGATGCAACAAATTAACATTTCCATCAAATTTCAAGCACATACTATTTGTACCATATGGGCTAATTACTTTTCAAAACTCTCAGAGCATATATTGGAAGACACGAGAAGAAAAATATGGATCATAAATTCCCATCAAGCAAATATCGCCATATCTTAACTTTTGAAATAAGATCAACCGAGAATACACAACATTGAAAGGAAAAAGATACAAAAAAAAAAAAAAGAAATGAAATGAACATTGACAATATTCTTATGAGAAAAAATATAATATATCTATGATAAATAAATCAATAAAATTTGATTTTTATAATAAAAATTCGATAGTTTTGTACACTTGACAAGAGTAATAAGAGAGTAAAAAAATTTAGTCGACAAAAGAAATAGAAATCGTATTTAAAAAAATTTACTCCACAAAAGAAACAGTAATTGTGTTTTCACAGCTAAAATAGTTAATTTTTGAACTGATTTTTGTTATATCAAAAGCATCTCTACTTCTCATAAAAAAAAATTAATCAAAAAGTTTATGTGAAGTCCATGTAACTCCATTGGTATTAGAGACTAGAAAAGAACATAGATCTATATAAGAATACCCATGGAGAAAAACCGACTTTCAATAAAATAATAGAAATGAAACAAATTGAAAGAAATTCTACAACTGAAACACGGGTTATAGGAAATTAAAGGAGAAGGTAAATTGACAAGTCCATGACACCAAAATTGATGCCCAAGCTTAGATATCCAAGCTTTCCTCAGGTTGATTTACATTGGAAGTTGATCATGTATGCATAAGAAGAGCTTGAAATATTAACATATACCTCTTACCCAACGCTATTTCCAGAAGTATGTGTAGTTAAAGAAGTTGGTTTCCTTCGATTTAGTAAGCTTTTGGTGGGAAAAAAAAGAAAAGATAAAAAAGAAATATGGGTATGAACAAGACCCATTTATACATAAGGTAACGATCCAGCGTAATGGCGTGCAATCTTCCCTCCAATACTTGATTCTAGTTGCCATTATCACTATTTGAAGCTAGATCTTAGGATTTGTGTAGGTATGTATCAGAAAATTTGCCAAAAATATTATTTTGAGATATGAATTTTCTTTATTTTTGGCGTATGGGTTGTATAAGCTCTGAAAATTTTCAGACAATGAAGTAGCCGACATATCTAATTACTTTTACGTTTTTGTCCCTAAATGTCACAATCAATTAACGATTGATTGACTAACATTACAAGGGAGGCATGTGATACAATCAAGATTTTTTTTCTCTAAGTGATACAAACCTAAACCTTAAGGGATGTATATGATAATACCCCTTATAAATTATATAATTTTTGCAACCATTAAATATATATATTATTGATTGTAAGAGGAAATTGAAAATAAATCATTGTTGAATTAGTATATCCAAAATACATTGATCCATAAATTGTAAAAATTTATTGCATGAAGTAATAATATTTTATCCCTAAATTTTAACGAAATAATAAATTATGACACATTTTTATAAATTTTAACATTTTTATTTTCGCTGTTATGTCCATTCATAAAATAGTGTCAAAGTATAATTTTATCCCTATTAATTAAAATTTTAAATTAAATTTTGATATTTTTAAAATTAAATTCGACAATTTTTAAAAGTCCTACAAATATAATAAAATAATAATATCACTTTTTTATTTTTTCCACAACCCACGAAACCCCCCCAAACCTCTTCATTGCCGGTCACCATCATCACCACCACCTTCCTCTTTCCTCCCAACTTTACTCAAATTCTCCATGCTTAAAATCCTCTTCCACTGTCAATCATCACCATCACCACCACCTCCACCTCATCAGATCCTCCTCCTCCTCTACCACTACTACCATCATCATTAGTTCATGATCCAATCTTCTTCATCTCCCACAAATCCTCCAAACCCACAACTTCACTTCCGTCGATTACTACTACCACCACCACCACCATCTTCAAATCCTCATTTACCATGGGTTACCACCATCATCACAACCATTATCATCATTAGATCATATGATCCAATCCTCTTTTTTTTCTGACAAATCTTCTAAACTCACAACTACTCCAAACCAACGAATCCTAAAAAAAAATTAAAAAAAGATTAAACCAAAGGGAGGAAGGTTGAGAGAAATAAGGAAGGAAGGAAGGAAAATACGGCGGCTAAAATGTGTGTTGATTCAATTTGTATTGTTTTGGGGTTTTGTTAATAGAAAGTCAAATTTACCCTTTGTGTTGCTAATAGGTACTAACGTTTATAATGTCAGGGATGAAAATATGAAAATTTATCAAAATGTCTCCTGATTTATTGTTTCGCTAAAGTTCAGGGATGAAATTGTTATTGTCTATTTTTTGGGATTTAATAAAAAATAACCAACTTTTACCCTTCAAATTAAAAAATAATCGCCATTCTAATTTTTAATGAAAAATTACCACTCTCACAATTTTTAGATCAAATTATCCTTATTTATCTACGAACAAAATTGCACCACACCCTTTAATTATCTCATTTGTTCAACTCTCAAGTAAAGTGTGCATTTATCATTTATCATTCTGTCGTTTTTTAAGAGTAAATGTTCGTCATTTAAGGGAAGTTGGTTAAGGCTTTAAATTTGAATTCTAAAAAAAAAATGCAGAATTTTGTGTTGTCGGAAGACGAATTTCTTGTGCAGGAAGACAGAAGCAATTGTGAGTGCAGGACGTTGTACTCACGAGTTAGGTAGCATACTGCACTCACGAGCGGGGCGGATTTTGTCCCTTTTATGAGTGTTGCTCGTGAGTGCAAGACCGCTGTACTTATGAGCAAACCTTGCTCGTAAGTGCTGCGATCCTGCACTCACGAGCAAGCCTCGCTCGTGAGTGCCGCGATCCTGCACTCATGGCGAGGCAAAATTTACCCCGACATTTGATGGAACTTACTGCCCTGCTCGTGAGTGTAATACGCTGCCTAACTCGAGAGTACATTTATGAGCAAGGAATAATTTCTTCCTTGCTAGTGAATGCAGTCACGAGCAAGGAAGAATTTTCTTGCTCGTGAGTGCACTCTTGAGTTAGACAGCTTCAATTTTCAAATCGTCTTCAACTTCTGTATTTCACCATTTTATTATATTTATCTCAATATCACTAAATTTATCATATCGTATTTTAAATAAAATAACATAAATTTTTTTTAAATAAATAAATTAATGGATATTTTTATTGGGTGTTTGAGTTTTTATTTTCTTTTTAGAGAAAAATTGTTGGACGAACTGGCAAAGAGGAAAAATAAAAAACTTCCAAGACAAAAAAACTGAACGATTTAAAGAAATATTAAGAGGGGTAATTTGGTCCAAAATTTGTGAGAGTAGTCATTTTTTATTGAAAATTAATAAGGTGATTAATTTTGTATTTGGAGAGCAAAAGTTGGTCATTTTCGGTTAAATCCTTTATTTTTGTATGCACCACAAGTAACCTATGACTATATTCATAAATCCAATAAGTTGTATAATACTAAAAATGTATTTCCAAGTTCATTTTAAAAACTATTATGAGGTGTTTTTAAAAAATTGTAAGATACATCTTGGGATTGTTGTGGTAGAGTGCCAACTATTGAAAAGTTTTAAAGTTTGTTAGGAGTCAGTTATGTACTGAATGATTTCAATAGATGATACAATGTTATATTATTACATCTTTAATTAAGTATTGCAATATTATTATAATAAGATAGAACCAAAGATAAAGAAGTCATCTAAAAGTATCTCTATCGTTTAATTAATTTTTTTAATTTGAAAAATTAATTTGTAGGAATATTATCCAATTCTCTTTAAAATTTGAGATTGTATCACTTAAATAAAAAGAATGAATGATGTATCGTATATCTCATTTTAATAGTAAGTTAACTAACATCAAATTATAAATTTATTCAAATGCCCTCAATCACCTATTTTTTATTATAAAATAATTTGCCACCAAGTTTTTTGAATGAAAGGTAACGTAACACGATTGTTTCAGTTCTATTTTCTTTGGTAATTAATTCAAAGTTCACAAGGTGATAAATAACTATTATACCTTTATAATTGTAATTATTTCATACGGGGTGGCTGCCGCAATAAGGGTGGCTGAAAATCTAAATGACAATTTTGAGAACGAAGAATTTACATATAACATTTATGCATAAGAATTGAAAATTACTAATGATCAATGACATAAGAATAACAAATCTTTCAAAGAAAAACTAATTTCTACGTCCTCTCTTCCTTTTAAAAGATTTCAATTGCAACCGAAAAGTCTTTGCAAGCCATTCTTGTTTCCTTATGCTAAAGATGTGCCCAAGAATGACTCATATTATTGTGCCACTCGCATATCCGTTCAAAACTATCTTCCAACCAAATGCAAACGGAGATTCAAAGTGCAGATCTTCTTCTTGTGAAGTCTCTGATTTATTGCATTTTCTCAACAGAGGTTCTCCGCACAAACCATAATTGCCATCAAATGAACTAAGATTAAATGTTGTGAATTGTGTTCCTCGAGGTATTTGTCCTCTAAGATGGTTAAGTGACACATTAAAGACCGCAATTGCTGTAAGATTTCCCAGTTGAGGAATTTCTCCCGAGAGCTTGTTATTAGAAAGCTCCAATGATTCTAGCAATATGAGGTTATTCAAAGATGGTGGAATGTGACCTTCGAGATTGTTGTTGGAAAGATTGAGAATTCAAAGCCCTTTTAAATTTCCAATTGATGCTGGAATCTCTCCAACAAATTTGTTGTTAGAGAAAGTAACTGCAGTGACCAAATTTGAGAGCTTTTGATACTCCAACTGTGTGCCTTTGTTACTCAATGTTAGTGAGTAGTCAAAGGAGCCATAAATGGTGCTCAAAGTATAAGAATCTGGCAAAAGTTTATCTTGCAAATATACCAACTTACTTGCATTGGTATTTTTCATGGCCTTCCAACTTCTGAAGTATTTGGACGGAAGATTACCTATAAATCTATTATGCGAGAGGTCAATGATGTGGAGTTTAGAAAACTCAAAACCTGTTTTAGGTTCCTTAATTATTCCATAAAATTTGTTGAATTTCAAAATCAGAACTTCTAACTCCGGAAGAGTTCCAAGCCAAGAAGGAAAATTATCAGCGATTTGGTTATTTCCAAGATTAAGAAATTTTAGCTTTAAACAATTGCCCAAGGATTGAGGTGTTCTCCCTTGCAATGAATTGTTACTTAAATCAATCGTTGCGAGATTTGTTTGGTGGATGAAGTTTTCAGTCACAACTCATGACTGAAACTGCCCAAACATTTTGGAAGCTTGCCAGTTAAGTTATTGCAAGATGAGTCAAGAGCATGAAGTCGATACAAATTGCATATCCAGGGTGGAATTTCTCCTATCAGATGAGTTTGAAACTAAATAGGAATGGGTAGACATTGGTGGAATTGGGCGTGGTCCTTGTAGATTAAACCTAAGGTCTAAATTTGCTAAATTTGTCCATGGAAGAACAGAAAGATTATGCTCGACGCTTGTCAACAGATTGGAAGAAAGGTTCAAATATTCTAAGCGACTTGTACTTACATTTAAGAACCATCCAGGTATTTGACCAGCAATCTTGTTGAAGGAAATATCCAGACACCTTAATTGATCTTGGTTGTGCAAGAAATGTGGAAACTCGCTAAGGTTACATGAACTGGATCCTATAACAATGAATCTCTGCAAAGTGGTATTGACAGTAGTTCTGGTGAGTAATGAAACTTGTTTGACGAGAGAAGCAATATTTCTAAATTTTTCATGTTAGCAAGAAACAAATTCAGATCTACTGTGCCATTTAAATTATTTGAGGAAAGATCGAGCCATTGAAGATTCTTGAGCTCAAAGATAGAACTAGGAATAGAACCTTCCAATTGATTTGAGGCAAGACGTAGACATCGCAAATGGGTTAGGTTACTGATTTCCACTGGGATATGGCCGGTCAGTTGATTAGAATCTAAGTTGAGATTTGATAGCTTGTTCAGGTTCGTCAACCAAGAAGGTATTGGACCAGTTAATTGGTTATGCATCAAATATGCATGCAGTGGGTTGAGTTAGATTCATAAGCGCAGAGGGGATTTCCCCTATTATGTTGTTGTGCGAAAGGTCCAAATGAGTCAGTTTTTTAAGATTACAGATCCAAGACAAAGGTTTAGAATTTAGGCCAAAAAAACTGTTGTTAGAAATTGCCAAGTAATTGAGCTCGGTAAGATTACTAAGTGAAGGCGGGATCTTTCCTGAAAAGGTAGAGGAGCTAACATCCAAGTAAGATTAGGATCTTAGATTTGCTATAGAAGCTGGCCACTCACCCTCAAAGCTGTTAAAAGAAATGTCCAGATGGAGGAGCTTGGTGAGGTTACCAATCGAAGAGGATAATGATCCTGAAAAGTAGCAGTTAAATTAGTATAATTTTCATTCGATATTTAATTATAAATATCACAATAAAGTAAGATTAATTAACAGAAAAATTCAATGGGAATCACCTTGCAAGCCGCATTCTCCCAAAGATAAAAATGCCAAGGAAGATAAATTTGTCAAGGAGGCTGGTATGGAAGAGGAAATCTTTGCCACACTAAGATCAAGTACCTTCAGGTTGAGTAGCTTCTCAACAAGATTTGTTAGACTTGGGTTTTGTAGCTCCAAAAAATTTAGTGATACATCAAGGAAAACTAACTGGGAGAGCTCTAGTAGCTCTGATGGTATTTGACCCGAAAAGGCGGAAAAAGAGAGGTTTAGATATGATAATCTGCTAAGATTAATAATCCCATATGGGATACTGGATGAATTGAAATCGTTATCAGCAAGGCTAAGCCGTTGAAGATGAACCAAGTGGAACAGACTGCTGCTAGAGTTGATGGAACCATAGAGAAAACTGCTACTGAGATCAAGTTTGATAACATGACCGGTGTCTTCATCGCATTTGATGCCATCCCACAAACAACAGTTACTATTTTGTTCATCCGAATTCCACGATGCAACTTTTGGGTAAGCAGACGGATCTATAGAAACAGACTGATTAATGATAAGGCTTTGCTTAAATTGCAATAAAGCATAAAGCTCATTATCTGAGCAGCTAATCACAAGATGAATTAATGAGAGTAAAATAGGCAATACTTGGATGAAGAAACACAAAGCAAATCTCATCATGTTTGGAGGATTTATACTTCTGCTCAGGGCCGCGGTGAATTAGGATGGTTTTATATATAGGCGAAAATCTGGCTAAAAGTCATCCTTAATAAATTAAAGAAAACAAACCCCATGAAGATCACAGGTTTTGGGAAATATATTATAATATTATATCGTAGCAGGATTATTAGACTCGACTCTCACCCTTCATACTTGTAAAACTTATTTAACTAAAAATTAAAAAGCATGTATGCAAAAGACTTGTTAAATTATATAAAGTAGACAGCGCTAATGTTATAATCAATTACTTTATGAAAAGAAAATACGATACAGAATTCAAAGTACTCTTAAAATAATCTTTGCGGCAATAAAGTTGATGATCAAGTGGGTAGTGTTCATGGTTTCAACTTTTCTTTTTTAACGCGTAAAACCTTTTGTTTCTTCTAATTTGATTACGGATAGTTACTTTTTTTTTTTCATTTGTAACGTGAATTGCGGGTTTTTTTTTTATAAGAAAAAAAATAAAGACTAGTCAAGAGCTTTAATCATTTTCTCATTGGGTCTTTAATCAGGGGTGGCTCTAAAACAAAAGCTCAGGCCATAGGCAAATCTTCAGCATTGGAGCTTTCTCAAACTTATTTCGACAAAATATGTATTTTGTTTAAAAAAGTATAAATGCCAAATTATGCCTTGTGTGCAAAACTAACATAGACGTTAGTAGTAACACATACTCTTCCATGACAATTTAGCAGCGTGCTATGAGGATTTATCAAATGAGATGTTAGTTTATCAATAAAGCACATGAAAATTAAGATTAAATGAAGCTTGATGAGGCAATAATTGATACCTTCCTTTGCACTGAGCCTGAAAGAGTAGATGGCAATGGTCATGTCCTTATCCAGTGCAGTTTCTTAACCTACATAAAATTATAGATTAGGAGAAAATATTCATAAAAATAATTGAATAACATTTTCTTGATACCATATTTTAAGAAATATATTTTTCTAAATAAAAATTAAATTTTTATTCTAATAAACATTGTATATAATTTATTAAATATAAATTTATTTGAATAAATTGAAATCAATAAAAATAAATTAAATTGTATATCTAATCTTAATAATTACCTTCAATGTTCTTGTATTACAAATTGAGAATGTGGACTCAAGGACTGCAAATATCGTGGAGAATCCAATGCTCCAAAAACTCAACGCTTTCTTTGCAAAATTTATTCTAGAAAAATGAGTTAGGACCTAAGATTAAGTAAGGAAATGAAAACAAATAACAAGCGCATATTACTTACACTAGACCAGATAATTTATATAGAGAAAATTTATAACCTAAACTTATCAAGTAACCTCGTTGTGGCTTGGCCCTTAACTTCAAAAGATTAACATTTTTTTCCTTTATGTGTAAATATTTTTAAAATTTAGCATCTTTATCTTTATTGTTTGACCATTTTGACTAATCTCAAATTTCAATTCTACTATGTCTTCACAAAAAGATGAATGTCCATGTAAAGGACGTAAAGTGCTCCTTTTTTCAAGATAACAAGTATATAGAAAATTTGTTACATAAACATAAAAAATAAATACCTAATATCACTAATGCGAACGAGATTTTTTATCATATTAAGAGATCTTACAGCTGAACAAACTAATATGCACACAAAGATGATATAGTTTCTATCCAACAATATTGAATATATATAGAGCTACAATGGAAAGCTACTTAAAGATATGTTCGACAACAAAATAAAATTAATTACATATAACTCTCTCGTTTCCTTTTTCTTTAAATTTCGTAATCCACAACAAGAAAAAATGAGGAAGGTAAGGAAAATAAAGAGAACAAGAAAATAAATATAAAATTGATGTGTTTGTATAAAATTTTAGTGAGTTAAAATGGAAAAAATATCCATGGAAACGAGGGCCTTGGCACTTAGTTTGTATGATCTAGGGATTAAACCTAAAATCATGTCCATTTCTTTTAAAAGGCCAAGGTTAAGGATGGAAAATCAATTCTCATTTATTTTTCAAGCAGGGTACGGAAATAAATTAGACTTCTTGCTTGGTTTTATTCTCGTGATGATTGATTTTTTATCTTTTAGGGTAATTCATAGGTGAATCTTTATATTTATTAAAATAACACAAAATTATATAATGAGTGTTATTGTCATTAACTTTGAAATAAATTTAATAAAAAAGAATTACGAGTTCGTGCTTAATTCTTTGACTTTTGTTTCTCTCTAGGTTTTAATCATTGAGAATGCTCTCTCTAAGTATATAGACAATAATCAAGTGTCATGAGAATCTAACAAAGTGTCACAAAAATAAAAAAAATCCTTTACAAGGTTCGTGTACAGAGAATGAGTTACATTAACTCTTTATTTCTCAAGAGACAAAAGACTATGTTTTGGAAGATAGTTATCAATTAAACGGGTATATTTGTCCAATTATTTCAAAGGGGATGAGAAGATTTTTTAAGGGTAAAAAAATCATTCCCACCCATATATAGTAGGATTTGAAGCTAGATTTTTTTTTTCATGTTAAGATACCTTACAAGTTAAATTAAGTAATATGTATATTGTTCCATCTAATATAGATAAGTTTATATATCGGACATAGAAAATTTGATAATGGTCTAGACATGGACATAGTATTTTGAATAGTATTGTGAGCACCTTTTTCAAAAATATTCTATGCAACTCAAATTGGTTATCATGAAATTGCGTGACTTGGCTTGACTACAAATTGGTTCTCACTATTGACATTAACTTAACCTAAATTATTTACAAGCTAATGAGTTGGCTTGAATATAGATAATTATACAAAATATTCTGTGTACCTAGAATCAATTATCAGGAAATTTGTTATTGAATATTTTTTATTATCATATTTATTATTCTTATTAATTTCTTTACTCATAGTTTTTTTAAGGTTTATTTGTTTATTTTTGTAAAAGGCAAAATTAGTTAACTTTTTAGTTATAAATAACTAAGTCCTAGAGATGACAAAAAAGTCAGAGCTCAAACAAAGCTTAAAATTTAGGACGCGGCTGGAATACATCTCCGGTCGGGCTTGAACTTTCAGTTTTAAAACTTGGTCTAGGTCGGGTTCGAAGCTTGGTCAAACCTGGGTCAACCCAGCTAGTCAAATAATGAAATTTAGACCAAGTCTAGGCTAGTTCTAGTCAAGGCACAACCCCAAAAGTATAGAATCTAACTCACATTTTAATAAATTTATCAAAATCTAAGCTGGACTTTTTATGAGCTCGCCCCAAACTTGGAATTTGCCAATCCTATTCCAAGCTTATCAACCCAAATGTAAAATGCGAACTTGAACCAAGGTGAGGCTTTCATAGAATCTTGGACCAGACCAAGCTAGGTATAAATGAAATTTATCTAGTTCCAAGCCAAATTTTCATAATCCCAACCCGAACCAACGTGTTTGCCAAGCTACTAAGCCTAAGATGAACTTTTGATTTGTTTTCCCTTTTTTATGTTTTATTTAAGGAGAATATTCTAGTACAAATTAATAAAAGTTAACTAGATAATACCTATCAATCCAAAAGTTGCTGTTACAAAATTAATCATTCTAAAAGCCACATCTAAGAATCGTTGTAATTTAATATTACTCCCCCATTATTGGAACATATCCACTTGGATAGTATTTTATCAAATTTATTGCAAGATGAATGCACTACAACATTCTCATTTATCTAGAAAGTTTAATTTTTCTCAAAGACGCATCTAATTAGGAACTAGAAAACATGGATCAAATGAAGGTTCTCCTTACGAACTTAAATACTAAACCTTAAACACTAATATCACTTACTAGAGGATAGATGCCAAATTTGTTTTTCCAAAAGTCTTAACTAATAAGGTGCAAAATAATCCTTTTATTATAAAATAGAAATTGGATTGCACTTTTGAACTCTATCAATTGACATCCATAAGCATTATCTTGCAAATAAATATATGTCATATAGATCCAATTTGAGCATAAGCATACCACGCATCTAATAAGTTAGATATAAAGTTGTACACATTGATCTAGTTTGTAGAGTTTTTTTTACCCATACCAGTGGTTGCTTTAAAGCAACCATACCTAATGCATGTAGTAGTATTATGATATGGCCATCATTTCTAATGCGTTAGCCACAATACAATCATATATTATATTCATCTGCTCAACAACAAAATCATTATATGCACCAAAATAATCGTATATTAAAGCACCATCATAAGCTTGGCTTAGTACACGAATAATAATTTTTGTAATTCAAAATATTTTTCTCCAGTTGCATTTATATACAGGGAATGAAATTAATAATATATTCTAATTTTATGTATTAAATTGTAACTAATTGATTAGATAATAATAAAATGTAATGAGATGTTAAAAATAAGAATTTTTTTTTTGCACCATCCTTTTTCTATGAAATACAATCATTTCTCAAACATAAAATGGTAGTGGATAA
Organism: Melia azedarach; assembly: GCA_028052125.1. Classification (NCBI taxonomy): domain Eukaryota; kingdom Viridiplantae; phylum Streptophyta; class Magnoliopsida; order Sapindales; family Meliaceae; genus Melia; species Melia azedarach. The sequence continues at coordinate 9,568,498 of CM051394.1, read as the reverse complement.
AAAAAAAAAATGAGGTAATACTTCAAAAGTGGGTAGGTTATGGCAAAAAGGCTAACAAATGAAAAGTTTTTATTTAATGGCTCAAAGGACTTATTAAGGAAAACCATTTTAAAATATAGGCTTTAAAGGCTCAAACGGATCAAAAAATGTCTTCTATTACTTTTTAAGAAATATGATAGCTATCTATATCAACTAGCTCAATGGGCTTTACAATATAGCAACATGTGCAAATTTTTTTTTAGTATTAGTTGAAAGTTTAAATGTAGAGATCATTAAAAAAAATGCATGAATTATAGGCCAAAGGAATACTCTCCAAAGAAAAAGAAAATAACCTCAAAACTCACTTGGAACAAAATTAAATGGCATGTAATTCCTCTAATAATTAGATTCATTTCACTCATCAAACTTTTGTTTCCTCATTAGTACTAACCTTAACATGCAATTCAAGAAAACATGATATGTTATTTAACTAAACAAAGGATAATTGCCAACAATAAAACTTGAAAATCCTGATTTTTTTTCCTTAAAGAAGACACTTCACCCCCTAACTAAAATGAAACATTGTCCTCAATATTAAAAATATATGATATGAGAAACACATAGAGAACATAATAAGAATAAAAAAAGATTGTAGATGTCACCTGAAAATTTGAAGAGCTTGTACTCTTAATGTTGTAATAATTTCTTTTTAGAAAAGAAAAAAGAAAAGAGAAAAGGAAAAATATTACCAAACGTAAGTGGGTTGCCTCCCACCAAGTGCTTTATTTAATGTCTTAGCAAGACATTGACCCTTCTTGTCAAGGATTGAACAACTCAACGTATTCCACCTCATTTTTTTTATAAACTTCTTCCAAGTATAGCTTCACATGATACCCATTTAATTTGAATGTCACTTAAGTCTTTGGATTTAATAACTCTACTGTTCTATGAGAAAAAACTCATATTGTTGGGAATGGTCCACACACCACCATTTTGACCTCAACTTTCCTAAAAACAGTTTAAGATGAGAATTAAATAAAAGAACTTTCATTCTAGGATGAAGAGACTTAGGAATAAAATATTGTGAATTAGGAAATACCCTCAATAAACTTTAAAATTTTCACCTAAATTTAATGAAAATTTTATCATTCCTAACATACCCCCAACTAACTTTGAAAATTTTAATCCTTATCCCATTTTGTTATATTTCTCTTTAATTGATTATCTTATTTTTTTAAATTATTAAATTTACAATTATTTTTATAACAAATTTATTTACTTGATTTTTTTAATAGTATTCATGGCATAAATAGTAATTATTTTTAGAGATCTTTATAAAATAAAAATATTATTATTACTAAATAATTATTTTATTTTTAGTATATCTATTATTATTAAAAATGATAAATTTAAAAATATGACTAATACATGAATATTTATTACGTCTCTATTAAATTTTATATATTACCTATTTAAAAAATATGGAATGTCAATTTATATTTATAATTTGTATTTTTTTTTTCAAAATATTTGTTTTTATTAAAAAATATTAATTCATTGATGTTAATTTTTTATATTATTTAATTTTAAAAAATATTATCAATTTTTATATATTATATAATTTTAAAAAATATATATAATATCTATTTAGTAAAGAAATAATGACAGAAACCTCCCTGAGGTTTAGCCCAAAAGACAAATACCCCATGACATTTGAGAAAGGACAAATGCCTTAATAGGCATATACCCTCCTTGATTTTATTTTGTTGACCTGTTAGTTTATTATCATTTGTATCCCTAAACGTTTATAAAATAGTAATATAATATATCTTTTATTTAATTATAATACTTTAGTCTATATTTTAATATTTTTTATAATATAATTTTTTAACTTTTAACAATTTAGTCCATATTTAATATTTTTCACAATATATTCAAGATTAAATAAATTTTTTAATTTATTATTTTAGAAAATAAAATATTAAAAAATATTTAAACAATGAGTTAGATTAAACTCATCCTAAAATATTTATAATCTTTTTTTTACCAATAAATTTGATATTTAATTGTTAAAAAAAAATTGAAACATATTTTAACATGTCATTCTTATATAAGATTTTTTTTTAAAAGATTATATTAAATTTATCATATTTTCTTAAGAAAAATTTTAAAAATATAAATAAAAGTTTAAAAAAGAAAAAAATTTAATGTCATTTGTCAATAGAATTAGTAATTAGATATATTTTATATTCTTATTAATCAAAATAATTTAATTTTAATTAAAAGTAAAAAGAAAATTTTGATTATTTTTATCTATAATATATAAATATATTATAACATGTATTTATTGTTTATATTTTTTATTTATATTTGCATATATTTTAAAAAATATAATGAATCTAAAATATCTTTTTAGATAAATATATTACATATAAAAATAAAAAGTTAAAAAAATTTCAATTAAATTTTTTTAATAATTAAATATCAAATTATTATTATAAAAGTAAAAGAGGAAGGTTAAAAATATCTTCGCATGAGTGTGATTTAAGTTATTTAAAAATTTTCAATAATCGTATTTTTTGATTTTATTATTAAAATATTAAATATTTTAGCATGAATTTAATCTAACTCATTGTTTAAATTTTTTTAATAATATTTTATTTTCTAAAATAAAATTAAAAAGTTTATTTAATCTTGAATATATGAGAAAAATGTTAAATATGGACTAAATTGTTAAATTTAAAATTTTATATTTTAAAAAATATTAAAATATATACTAAATTATTATAATTAAATAAAAGATATATTATATTACTATTTTATAAAAGTTTAGGAATATAAATAATAATAAACTAATTGGTTAAACTAACAGAACAAAGTCAATGGGGATATATACCTATTAGGCCAAACGTCAGGGTGGGCATTTGTCATTATCCTTTTAGTAAATTTTTAATATTAAAGTACTTTTTTAATTACAAATCCAAACTCTTAATTTACTACTAAAAGTATAATATATGTATTTTTGATATACTCTTAACAAACAATAACTTCTTTTCTAAAAATTACTTTAAAAAATGGTAAAAAGTAAAAGCAATAAGTATATTAGCATTTTTTTAACACTTCCAAACAAAAGCTTAGTCAATAAATATGATTAAATAGTGACCAAATTTGTTAACTAAAAAAGATACACTTTAGTAATAAATTTCTTTGTAGTAAAGGGAATGAACTTTTAGTGTCCAGTTTCATGACAAATAAGTTTACTGTATTTTACTTCTTAATTACCAACGAAGTAGTTCAGTGACCAAAGTCTTGATGAAGAATTCGGACACTAATACTTTTCTTTTCTAGTCACCTATATATAGTTAGTATTTCTTTTATAAGAATTACTAAAATTTTGTGTTGTTGACTAATTACTTTTTGTGATGAGATTTTGTACTTTCTAATTTTTATTTAAATAATTTCCAATAAATTTGAAGGGTGAGTTAAGAGTCTAATAATCCTGCTAAGGATTTAAATATTAAAGTATTTTCTCAAAACTTGTGATTTTCATGCTGTTAGTTCTTTAATTTATTCATGATGACTTTTAATCCAAGCTTGGCCTATATATGTATGTATATATAAAAGCATCCTAAAATTTAAAGGTTGCATCCTGGAATTCGAATAAAAATAAATCCATTTAAAATAATTTTATTTAAATATTAACTATTATCCAATATTTAGTATTAAATAATAAAAATAAATCCATTTAAAATATTTAAATGATTAAAAATTTAACGATTGGCTCTACTTCATAGTCGGTAGTTTTAATTTTTTTTCCTATTTATTATATCAACAAAAAAAAATTATAATTGTAGTTTTTGCCTTGCCTTATTATCATATTCTTAAGAAAAATTCTTGCGTGGTCATATAGGGACGTAGGGTGCTACAAAAAAGAAGTTATTATTTTATTAGATAAATTGTCTAATAAAAAATATTACAAAAAGTGTTTAAAAAAATAGTATTATGGATATATTTAGTAAATTTTATAATACTTAATAGAGTTTCAATTAAAATATTGCAGATTATGTTTTCAAAGACTAAATAGAGTAATCATTTTCATGAAAGCAAACAAAACCCTTTTTTTTTTCAATTAGAAGTTAATATATGTTCTATTAGTAGACTTTGAATAATCAAAGTCATCACTCTAATAATTCTAAAACTATATATATGACCAATTTGTACCATTCATATATTATCTATAATTTTTTGTTAAATAACAAAAATTTAATGATCTTGTTTCTAAAAAAGAATTGATTTGTGCATTTGTAATATATATATACTTTCTAGTCAATTTCAAGGAGATATCTATATTTTCTCGAATTTTAAGGGTATGTCAAATTTTCATTTGATAGTAACCCAGTCCAAAAGTTGAAGTATCAAAAATCAAAATTTTTCTTTACAAGAAAATACACACACTCGAAGGTAGCTTATCTCTAAGCCCTGGTCTTAAATTGCCAGGTCTCATTCGTTTTTTTTCCACATTTGTCTTACTAAAATAATTTTCTACAATTATAAGTATTCCCTCTTTGACTTACTAGCTAGTATATTCTTAAAAAAAAAAATTATTCATGTGAACAATTTATCTACAAAAAGCAAGTGATTATACACAATTCGCTCAACCTAATAACCCGTATTCACAAAATTTTCTATAAATTAGTTTTTGTTGTGATTTATTTTATTCTTAAAAAAAGTATTTGTGTGGCTATATAAAGTGCTACGTAAAAAAAGAAGCTACTATTTTAATAGATAAATTATCGAATAAAGTAATATTAAAAAATATCTAATAAAAAATGTTATCATATATATATATATTTTTAAATTAAGAAATTAATCTATATTAAATATAATTTAGCACCGTACACTTTTTAAATTATTGAAGTAGAGTCTAAATTTAACCGCAGTAAGTGCAGTAATTAAGATCAAATGCACTTTTTGGGATAAAATTTTAAATATGTAGTAATGTTCAATTTTTAATCTTCAGTTGTTGTCAAATAAAATCATTAAATATTACAATATTATTAAATGAGAAGGTTAGTAATAGTTAAATTGACTAGAAATGCCAAATTATCTCTCCCTAAGATTTCCTTTTAGAGATTAAAAAAAAAAAAGTGGTTACTAAGTATTTTAATTATTACAATTTAAATTAATTAATTTATTATAATCTAAAACATAATTTAAATTCAGAATTAATGGAAAGATAATATGAATTATAGCAATAATAGGACCATATATTTACAAATGATAAAATGAATGATTAAGATTAAATAAAATAATTAAAAAAATATAATATGTCGAATAATAAAATATTTAACTGACAAAAAAAATTCTTTGATGGCAATTAATATTAAAATACAATAATTTTTTATTTTAATTTAATCTTATTAAACATATTTCTTGAAAATTAAAATAAATTTACCCTAATACGCTCTAACCAAACGTATTGTTGTTTTGGCTAATATTTCTTTTACATTTGGTCTAGTATTTCTTTTTTCCTTTCTCTTTTATGTTATCCTTTGTAAAAATTTTCTGGCTATCGTAAACGCCACTAAATTGTCCCTGGTTTCAATCCATGATTAATTACTAGAGTGCGGTCCCTTATTTTGATCGTCCTAATGCAGGAATCATTGATGGATAATTATCAATCAAATCCCTATATTTCATTATCTAAACCTCTAAAGTTCTAAATAATTTTTATACAACTCCTTGAATATTCTCTTCGCGTCTTTGGCCCCAGATATCGACACCCCTTACTTCCCTCGCGCCATTGGACACCTTGAATTTCCATCACATCTTCGGATATCTCAAATTCCCATTGAGCTCTTGGGTACCTTTGATTCCATGGCTTACTCAAGCTTTTCCAACTATTACGCTCTTTTTGATTGCTCCATTTTCTGGCTCTTTTAGTCTTTTCTCGATCTTTTCAGCTTGAAACCTCTTGTTTTTTTCTGCCAATTATTTTGGGATTCTCATATTTTAAGATTCTCATACTATTTATGATGTTAAAATATCTTTATAATAACAATTTAACATACTATTATACTCGAAATATTTTTTGAATAACAAATATGCAGAAGATATTTTTTAGAGGAGTCTTTCTTTTATAAAAAGTAAAAGAATGAAATAATTTTCTTTTTATTAGAAAATATTCTTAAGCGTGCTAAAAATTTTGTGAAATAGTTTAATTTCTCTATTTTAAATTTCCTGAAAGTATATGTATTTAGTCTTCATATATGTTTCATTAGTTGCCTACCAATGCAACATAAATCTAGAAATTTCCAATACCTTTCACATTAATTCTACTACCAGTTATATGCGATTTTATATATGGTTTTATTTCGGATTGTTGTGTTTTGAAAGTAAAGTTAAATATTTATTTTATAATGCCAATTTTAGTAGAATTCACTCTTTTTTTCTATCATATTCTCGTTTTTTTTTTATTTTTCCCTAAATGATAGAAAAAAAGTTGATCTAATTAAATATAGGATCTTTTTTACAAAATTCTTAGCACACAATATTTTCTCCGTGTT
>CM051394.1:9516038-9561853 GCA_028052125.1 Melia azedarach | reverse complement strand
ACATATACTAATAAAATATTTAACTGACAAAAAAAATTCTTTGATGGCAACCCAGTTGAAAAGTCAAAGTATGACTAAATAAATTTCTGCAAAGCAAGTAACAAGGTTTGAGCGTAAAACTATAAACATTTAAATTTAAGTTATCCAATAAAATTTGTCAAAATTTTTCTCTTTTATGTTACTTTATAAAAATTTTCTGGCTATCGTAAAGGCCACTAAATTGTCCCTGGTTTCAATCCATGATTAATTACTAGAGTGCGGTCCCTTATTTTGATCGTCCTAATGCAGGAATCATTGATGGATAATTATCAATCAAATCCCTATATTTCATTATCTAAACCTCTAAAGTTCTAAATATTTTTTATACAACTCCTTGAATATTCTCTTCGCGTCTTTGGCCCCAGATATCGACACCCCTTACTTCCCTCGCGCCATTGGACACCTTGAATTTCCATCACATCTTCGGATATATCAAATTTCCATTGAGCTCTTGGGTACCTTTGATTTTATGGCTTACTCAAGCTTTTCCAACTATTACGCTCTTTTTGATTGTTCCATTTTCTGGCTCTTTTAGTCTTTTATCGATCTTTTTAGCTTTCTAACCTCTTGTTTTTTCTCACAATTATTTTGGGATTCTCTTATTTTAGGATTCTCATACTATGTATGATGTTAAAATATTTTAATAATAATAATTTGACATACTATTATACTCGAAATATTTTTGAAATAACAAATATTCATAAGATATTTCTTAGAAGAGTCTTTCTATTTATAATAGTCACACACTAAAAAATAAGAATGAAATAATTTTTTTTCTAATAGAAAATATTCTTAAGTGTGCTAAAAATTTTGTTCCTTATATTTTTTATCAAACGTCAATTAAATGCAATTGATATTATGATTATTCTACATTATTTAAATTTACACATGGCCATTTTTCTTTTGTTAATTCAATCAATGAAAAAATCATTGATTTAAAATAATATCATTTCATCTTTGTCATATTAAAATAATTTTTTTGAAGTCTTGTTATCATATTTTTTAGAAAAACTTGCTTATTCATTCTCTCCACAAAAGTAACACGCCTTTAAGAATTCTACTACTAGTTATATGCGATTTTATATATGGTTTTATTTCGAATTGTTGTGTTTTGAAAGTAAAGTTAAATATTTATTTTATAATGCCAATTTTAGTAGAATTCACTATTTTTTTCTATCATATTTATTTGACAACTTTTTTTTTCCACATGAGCCGTACAATTTCTTAATATACCAAACAAAATCTACTCAAGTTTTCCGATTAATGTCCACGATGTATATTCACGTTTTTATTTTATTTTCCCCTAAATGACAGAAAAAAAGTTGATCTAATTAAATATAGGATCTTTGTTTACAAAATTCTTAGCACACAATAAGTCATCTATATCTTCTATAGAGATTCATTCTAATATATCATACTATATTTATAGTAATTTCCATGGTCATGATTTTTGAAGAGTGGACAAAGTTATGATTTTACTTATTTACTTAATATGGGTCTGCTTGTATCTTAAAATATATTTTAAATACCTTTTAATCACAAGCTTATGTAAGAAAATTTAAAAATTAATTTTTAAATTATACATCCTTATAAATGTTAATATAACTATTAGTTAAAACTTTTTTGCTCTATATATCTTAATTTTTCTTTATGTACACAACTATGAAAATATTCATCACCACCAAATTAATATTTTTTACTTTTAAAGTAAAACTTTTAAATTATTGAAAAATTCACAGCATCAAAAAAGGAAAAAAAAAACCTCAAAAGTAAGAATAATTGATAAGTATTCTATACATGTCCAATAATTTTCAAATTAGCTAGGGAAGAAGTAAACATTCTGAAATCAATATTATAGAAATAAAAATACCTTTTTGTTATTTACATCATCCAAACTTGATTTCTTTCTTCATAAGTCAGTTATTAAAAAGTTATGGTGAATTAACTTTGATACTAAAGCAAAAATGTTTAAGATTTAAATGTTAAACGGATGTGTTATATACGTGTAAAGAGTAATGCTATTTTATTTACTTAAGTTAAATTGTCTTTAATCATAGTTTTTATAATCGATATTTTTGTATCAAATTTTTTTATTAAAATATGGTATGTCAACAAGGCATTACCACTACTCATTTATTTATTAGGATATGAAACAAATAGAAAGCATTTATTTATTTTTATCTTAAATTTGAATATTGAAGTTTGGATGAATTTGAAAATATAAAATCTCAAGTATGTTGAATAAAAGTTGAATTAAAACCATGAACACTGTCACTATCATCGCTTCCTACTTGTTATATATTTTTTATATTTCCAATTTTTTTTGTTGACCTAAATATTTATGGTGTCTTCATAAATAGGCTTTGCATTGCAATATTTATCTCAAAAAGAAAATTAGGAATTAAACTGAGGTATGAGCTTGTCCCATCAAAAGCCATCCACCATCCAAATTCTCTCTCTCCTGAATTATTATCCCAAAGTTTGGCTGCACCCGCACGGCACATGTTCCTAATTTTATATATATAAGCATCTTAAGTCACCTGCCCTCATCAAAACCGAAATTCTCCAACCTCCCTTACGTTTAAACATGACGAGATTTTCTCCGTGTTTCTTCACTTTTATCCAAATATTCCTCGTTTTGCTCTCATTATTTCATCTCACGCTCGCAGGCTGCCATGATAATGAGCGTTATGTTTTGTTGCAATTCAAGCAAAGCCTTGTCATTAATCATTCTGCTTCGGGTGATCCTTCTGCTTATCCGAAGGTTGCATCATGGAATTCAGATAACGAAAATAGTAACTGCTGCTTGTGGGATGGCATCAAATGCCATGAAGACACTGGTCACATTATCAAGCTTGATCTCAGTAGTAGTTTTCTCTACGGTTCGATCAACTCTAGTAGCAGCCTGTTCCACTTAGTTCATCTTCAATGGCTTAGCCTTGCTGATAATCATTTCAATTCATCCAGTATCCCATCCAGGATCATGAGCCTTACCAGTTTATCATATCTAAACCTCTCTTATTCTGTCTTTTCGGGTCAAATACCATCAGAGATACTACAGCTCTCCCAATTGGTTTTCCTTGATGTGTCACAAAATCATTTGGAGCTCCGAGACCCAAGTCTAACAAATCTTGTTGAGAAGCTACTCAACTTGAAGGTACTTGATCTTAGTGAGGTGAATATTTCCTCTTCCATACCTCCGGCCTTGACGAATTTATCTTCCTTGAACGTTTTATCTTTCAGTGGATGCGGCTTGCAAGGTGATTCCCCTGACATTTCTCCGTTAATTACTCTTACTTTATTGCGATATTTATAATTAAATATCTCATCAAATACTAACTTAGTTAACTGCTAGCTTTCAGGAACATTGTCTTCTTCGATTGGAAACCTCATCGACCTCCTTCATCTCGATATTTCTTATAACAACCTTAAGGGTGAGTTGCCCGGTACTTCCATAGGAAATCTAAGATCCTTGTCCTACTTGGATCTTAGCGAGGTGAAGATATTCCCCTTCCATACTTCTTGCCTTGAGAAATTTATCTTCCTTGACATTTTTATCTCTCAGTGAATGCGGATTACATTTTTATCTCTCAGGAACATTGTCTTCTTCGATTGGAAACCTCACCAATCTCCTTCATCTCGATATTTCTTATAACAACCTTAAGGGTGAGTTGCCCAGTACTTCCATAGGAAATCTAAGATCCTTGTCCTACTTGGATCTTAGCAAGGTGAAGATATCACCGTCCATACCTCTTACCTTGATAAATTTATCTTCCTTGACATTTTTATAATTAAATATCTCATGGAAAATATATACTAATTTAACTATTACTTTTCAGGAACATTATCCTCTTCGATTGGTAACCTCAACAAGCTCCTTCATCTCGACATTTCTTTCAACAGCTTTGAGGGAGAGTCGCTCACTTTTATAGGAAATCTTACCCAACTCAGTTATTTGGCAATTTCTAACCACAGTTATTTTGGCCGAAATCCTAAATCTTTGTCTTGGATCCGTAGCCTTGAAAAACTCACTCATTTGGACTTTTCTGACAACAATATAACAGGTGAAATCCCCTCTGTGTTCATGAACCTAACTCAACTTACTGTATTGCATTTGTTCGATAACCAATTAACCGGTCCGATACCATCTTGGTTGACGAACATGAACAAACTATCGGATCTCAGGTTACATTCTAATCAACTGACCGGCCATATCCCATTGAAAATTGGGAACTTAACCCAGTTGAAATGTTTGTCTCTTGGAGCAAATCGATTGGAAGGTACTATTCCTAGTTCTATCTTTGAGCTCAAGAATCTTGAACGGCTTTACCTTTTCTTAAACTACTTGAGTGGCACAGTACATCTAAACATGTTCCTTGCTAACTTGAAAAGTTTATATGTATTGCTTCTCTCGTCAAACAAGCTTTCATTGCTCACCAGAACCACTGTCAATACTTCGCAGAAATTCATTGCTATAGGATTCAGTTCATGTAATCTTAGTGAGTTCCCACGTTTCTTGCACAATCAAGATCGATTAAGGTCTCTAGATCTTTCCTTCAACAAGATTGCTGGCCAAGTTCCTGGATGGTTCTTAAATGTAAGTACAAATAGTTTGCAATATTTGAACCTTTCTTCTAATCTATTGACAAGCTTCAACCAGAATCTTTCTAGTCTCCCATGGGTTGCTGTAACAATTTTAGACCTTCGGTTTAATAAGTTGCAAGGACCACTCCCAGTTCCATCAATGTCCACTTATTCCTATTTAGTTTCGGACAATCAATTGATAGGGGAAATTTCACCCAAGATCTGCAATTTGTATGGGCTTCATGCTCTTGATTTGTCTTACAATAACTTTACCGGCATGCTTCCAGAATGTTTGGGTAATTTCAGTTATAGTTTGACAATATTAAAACTGCAAGGCAACAACTTTCATGGAAGTATTCCTCAAAACTTCGTCAACCAATCGAATCTGGCAATGATTGATTTAAGTAACAATGCATTGCAAGGGAGGATACCTCAATCATTGGGCAATTGTTTGAAGCTGAAATTTCTTAATGTTGGTGATAACCAAATCACTGATATTTTTCCTTCTTGGCTGGGAAATCTTCCGGAGTTAGAGGTTCTAATTTTGAAATCCAACAAATTTTATGGAATAATTAAGGAACCTAAAGACGGTTTTGAGTTTCCAAAACTGCACATCATTGACCTCTCTCATAATAGGTTTACAGGTAATCTTCCGTCAAAGTACTTTCAAAATTGGAATGCCATGAAGAATACCAATGCAAGGAAGTTGGTATATTTGGAAGATAAACTTTGGCCATATGTTGTTCCTGTGGGAACCGTTTATGGTTCTTTTGATTACTCTCTAACATTGAGTAACAAAGGCACACATATGGAATATCAAAAGCTCTCAAATTTAATCACAGCAATTATTCTCTCTAACAATGAATTTATTGGAGAGATTCCAACATCAATTGCGAATTTAAAAGGGCTTCGAACTCTTAATCTTTCCGACAACAATCTCGAAGGTCACATTCCGTCATCTCTGAATAACCTCATAATGCTAGAATCATTGGACCTTTCCAATAACAAGCTCTCAGGTGAAATTCCTCAACAACTGGGAGAGCTTACAACACTTGCGGTCTTTGATGTGTCACATAACCATCTCACAGGGCGAATACCTCAAGGAACACAATTCACAACATTCAATCTTAGTTCATTTGATGGGAATCCTGGTTTGTGCGGAGAACCTTTGTTGAGAAAATGTGAAAAATCTGAGAATTCACGAGAAGAAGATCCACACTCAGAATCTTTGTTTGCATTTGGATGGAAGATAGTTTTAATTGGATATGCAAGTGGGACAATAATAGGAGTTGTTCTTGGGCAGATCTTCAGCATAAGGAAACAAGAATGGCTTGCAAAGACTTTTCGACTACAATTGAAATCTTTTGAAAGGAAGGGGAGAGACAGTAATTAGTCTTTTTTTTTTTTGAAGATCTGTTACTCTTATGTGATTGATCATGAGTGGTAGAAAGATGTGAAAATAGTCTTTTGTTAAACTTTTTTATTTTGTAATTTTCAGTTCTTATGAATAAACCCTTATTGCAGTTGCCACCCATCTTTTTTTTCTTTGTTATTAGTATAATTATTTTTATTATTATCATCATCATTATTTTTTTTCTTACCATTTTGTTTTTGGTTAAATTTCTGGGTCGTTTTGGAGCAATCTTCTTTTCTTCAATTTTCTTGAGTAATCTTCTTTTTGTAGTCCCACCTTCAATTGCAATCCTTTTCTCCGTCCGCCTTCGATTGCAATTGGTCATAATACAAATTACTAAAAATTCTTTAAAGTGATAATCATTGAGTGGTTTTGATGCGACGGTATACAAGAGAAATACCATATGCATATTAAACGATTTATAAATATTGTTAATTTTCAAATGGTTCAAAATGATATTTTAATCTTCTTTTGATTTAGGACTGAGAGCTTGATTTTCTCTCCTTGTAAATGTAGTTATTCATTTCTGCCAATTAGATTGAATAGAAGTATATACCATAAAAAATGACTAGTTGACTTTGAACCAGAGTTTACGGATTTTCTGGAATATAAATATTATATCATAACAATCTCAATAATTTTTACATGTAAGGCTTGACTCATAGTTAATTGAAATAATTAGTTGCCCATAAAAAAACATCTTGGCCCTTGAACAAATTTCTTATTGCAATTGAAGGCAAAATCTTATAATCTATTGTTTTGTGGTAAATGAGCCTTCTGCTTATCTAGAGATTGAATCATGAACCAAGAAGAAGAAAATAAAGACTACTACTATGGGACAGAATGGAGTGCAATGAGAGTAATGATGAACAACCTTAACCTCGGTAGCAGTTTTCTATACGGTTCTACCAACTCTAGCAACAGCCTCTTCCATCTTGTTCATTTTGAATGGCTTAGCTTAACTGATGATAATGCAATCTCTTCTTGAATGGTGAATTTTTCCAAGTTATTGCATTTTAACCTTTCTCATTCATCCATTTCTTATCAATTAATACCAAATTCCTAGAGCTCTCCAATCTGGTGTGTCTTGATGTCTCAAAAAATTTCTTGGAGCTTCTAATGTACTCTAAAAGCTATCAACATGAATGTGCTTGATCCCAATGAGGTGAAGATTTCTTCTTTAGTACAGAGATATCCTAACAAAATTATCTTTGAAATTGATTGTCATAAGAGATATCCTAACAATTTAGTTCATTAGGATTCCTTCCTTGCGTTAGCAACTTCTCAGCTATATATCTCTTGAACCTATATCTTGAAGAATAATCATGTTGAATTGTAAACTTAATCTAAAATATTTATCTGTCTAAATTGGTGTACTAGATTTAATAAACAATGGTGTACTAGATTTGGTAAACATTAGTGTACTAGATTTGGTAAACAATGGTGTACTAGAAAAAAATAAATATTGGTGTACTAGATAAAGTCAACATTGGTGTTCTACATGAAGATTAAATCAATGGTTTAGAATGATTTGCTTCAACTATAAATACCCCTCCCCCCTTAAGATTTTAGAATTAAGTTAGAAAGAAAAACTTAAGTCTTTATTCAAGTATTTGAGAGTGTTTACTTATTTCTTGTAAATTTATGTGAGAGATAAATATATTTGTGTGTTTTGAGTCATTACAAAATTCTTATTTTTCAACAAAGTGATATCAGAGCTTGGTTTTATAACGTGGATATTATATTTGTGTGATTACGTGCATATTTGAGAAATTCTGTCAAAAATGCCAAGATTGCCTAAGGAGTCTGGGTTTCAAGTGGAACCGTTGTGACCCCTCCAGTCTTTCCTGGGAATTTTCTTAGTGTATATTTTCACACCTATAAACATTCATATTACTATCCGAAATACTGTTAGAAAGCTACGACAAATGGAGGCATGACACCATTCCAAGTTCCAATTCTCAATAAAAGCAATTATGATAATTGGAGTATAAAAATGAAGGCACTCCTTGGAGCACAAGATGTGTGGGAGGTCGTGGAAAAAGGTTATAATAAACCTAGAGATGATGTTGTCATTTCTGTTTTGACTCAAGCACAAAGAGACACGTTGAAGGACTCGAGAAAGAGAGACAAAAAAGTTCTCTATGTCATTTATCAAGCATTAGATGATGATGCTTTTGAGAAGATATCAAATGCAACTTCCGCAAAGCAAGCATGGGATAAACTTCAAATATCCTACAAAGCCGTCGAGCAAGTAAAAAAGGTATGTCTTCAAACCTTAAGAGGAGAATTTGAAACTTTATACATGAAGGAACGCGAGTCAATTGTTAATTACTTCTCTAGAATTGAAGCTATTTCTAATCAATTGAAAAGAAATGGTGAAAAATTAAGTGAAGTAAGGATAATGGAGAAGATACTATGCTCTATTGATTCAAAATTTGATCACATCGTCACAACAATTGAAGAAACTAAAGATTTGGAAGAAATGACGATCGACCAACTACAAGGATCATTACAAGCCTATGAAGAAAAAATAAAAAAGAAGCAAGGCATATCAGAACAACTTCTCAAGATGCAATTCAAGGAGAAAGAAGAAATTCAAAGCTATGAGAGAAACCAACGTGGTCAAGGTAGAGGTCAAGGTCAAAGACAAAGTAGAGGCCGTGGTCGTGGACGAGGTTGGAATTATAACTATAATAATTTCAACAACTATGAGAAAGGAGAAAGCTTAACACGAGGTTGTGGAATGAACAATCCAAATACAAGGTACGACAAGTCTAAAGTCAGATGCTATAATTGTCAAAAGTTTGGCCATTATGCTTCTGCATGTAGAGCCTACAACAACGAAGTGGAAGAGAAGGCTAACTATGTGGAAGAAAAGAATCAAGGAGATGAGACTATCTTGTTAGCATACAAAGACAATAATGGAGGCCAAGAGAACACATGGTACCTTGACACTGGTGCGAGCAATCATATGTGTGGAAAAAGAAGCATGTTCGTGGAGTTAGACAAATCAACAAATAGAAATGTTTCATTTGATGATGATTCAAAAGTAGCTGTGAAAGGAAGAGATAACATTCTTATACAATTGAAAGATGGTAGACATCAACTTATTGGAAATGTCTACTATGTGTCTAATATGAAAAGTAATATTTTGAGTTTAGGTCAACTCTTAAAAAAAGGCTACGACATTCATATGAAAAATTATAGTCTTTTTGTAAGAGATGATAAAGGCAATTTAATTACTAAAATGAAAATGTCAAAGAATAGAATGTTTTCTTTAAATATTCAAAACGATGTTGCAAAATGTTTAAAAACTTGTTACAAAGATGCATCATGGCTATGGCATCTTCGATTTAGGCATCTCAACTTTGGAGGGTTAGAGCTATTGGCTAAGAAGGAGATGGTAAGAGGTCTTCCTTACATCAATCATCCGAACCAACTTTGTGAAGAATGTTTACATGGGAAGCAATTCAGAAAAAGCTTTCCAAAAAGGTCTACCTTTAGAGCCAAGAAACCACTAGAGCTCATTCATGCTGACGTATGCGGTCCATTCAAGCCAAGATCTCTTGGTAACAATAATTATTTCCTTCTCTTTATTGATGATTTTTCAAGAAAAACATGGATATAGCTTTTGAAGCAAAAGTCTGAGGTATTTGGAGCTTTCAAGAAATTTAAAGCTGTCGTTGAGAAAGAAAGTGGTCGTCAGATTAAGGCCATGAGAACTGATCGTGGAGGAGAATTCACTTCAAAGGAATTTCAAAAATTCTGTGAAGCAAATGGAATTAGATAATTCTTAACCATTTCGAGATCCCCCCAACAAAATAGTGTTGCTGAAAAAAAGAATCGAACAGTTCTCAACATAGTAAGGAGTATGTTGAAAAGTAAAAGACTACCCAAGGAGTTTTGAGCTGAAGCTATATCAACTGCTGTATATCTATCCAATAGATCTCCAACAAGAAGCGTGTGGGGAAAAACACCACAAGAAGCATGGTATGGAAGAAAGCCTGGTATTTCTCATCTTAAAGTTTTTGGAAGTGTAGCTCATGTTCATGTACCAGACGAGAGAAGAGCAAAGCTGGATGATAAAAGCGAGAGTTTTATCTTCATCGGTTATGATTCAAATTCAAAGGGTTACAAGTTGTATAATCCAAACAGCAAAAAGATCATGATCAGCCAAGTGTAATATTTGACGAAGAAGGAGAATGAGATTTTGGTCTAGATGTCGATAATTTCAACTTCTTTCCTTTGTTTAAAGAAGAACCAATAATTAAGCAAGCAGGAGATGTAAGAAAAGAACCTACTACTCCACATACTCCACCTACTTCACCAACAACAAATACTTAAGGAGATTCACCACAGTCCTTTTTAAAGGAAAGAAATGAAGAACGCATAAGAAGTCTCCAAGATTTCTATAAGGTAACTGAGAGGTTAGATAATCTTACTCTTTTTTGCCTTTTTATTGAGTGTGAACCAATGAGTTTTGGAGAAGCTATACAAGATGAAAAATGGAGAAATGCAATGGATGAAGAAATTAAAGTGATTGTGAAGAATGATACGTGGGAGCTTGTTTCACTTCCTAAAGGACATAAAGCTATTGGAGTCAAATGAGTGTACAAAACAAAGAACAATTCAAAAGGAGAGATTGAACGATACAAAGCGAGGCTAGTTGCAAAAGGCTACAATCAAAGAGCCGGCATCGACTATGATGAGGTGTTTGCTTCGGCAATACGCTTAGAAACTGTGAGGCTAATCATTTCCTTGGTAGCTCAAAACAAGTGGAAGATCCATCAAATGGATGTAAAATCTGCATTCTTGAATAGTGTTCTCGAAGAAAAAGTCTACATACAACAACCTATAGGTTTTAAAGTCAAAGGGCAAGAGGACAAGGTGTTGAAATTAAGAAAGGCTCTCTATGGTTTGAAACAAGAACCAAGAGCTTGGAATAGTCGAATCGACAAATATTTCCAAAAGAATGGTTTCACTAAATGCCCTTATGAACACGCACTTTACATCAAGATCAATTATTGAGATATTTTGATCGTGTGTTTTTACGTAAGTGATTAGATTAAGTTTAAGGGGGAGTGTTGAATTGTAAACTTAATCTAGAATATTTACTTGTCTAAATTGGTGTACTAAATTTAGTAAACAATGGTGTACTAGATTTGATAAACATTGGTGTACTAGATTTGATAAACATTGGTGTACTAGATTTAGTAAACAATGGTGTACTAGACAAAAGTAAATATTAGTGTACTAGACAAAGTCAGCATTGGTGTTCTACATGAAGACTAAATCAATGGTTTAGAATGATTTGCTTCAACTATAAATACCCCTCCCCCCTTAAGGTTTTAGAATTAAGTTAGAAAGAAAAGCTTAAGTCCTTATTCAAGTATTTGAGAGTGTTTACTTATTTCTTGTAAATTTGTGTGAGAAATAAATATATTTGTGTGTTTTGAGTCATTACAAAATTCTTATTTTTCAACAAATCACAGGGTTGGCTCACAACTTTAATGGCAAAACTGTGCAACTTTGGAAAGTGATTTTCGTATTTTAACCATCATTCAGCTGCCATACAACCAAAATGAATTTAAGCATGAAATATGAGTTATAATCTTATTTTTTGTTTCATAAAAATAAGTCTAACCAGAAAAAGAATTTCTAAATTCAACAACAATTCCCCTATTGCAAGCACCTTTAGCTTCCTGATACTTTTTGAGCTGCTTAGATACTAAATGTTAAAATTTTTGGTTATCTACTATACAAACAATACATGATAGTTGGCCATTGCTAACCTTTGCATCACAATGAAATTCTTCGATATAAAAGAAACTTGGATTCTTCCTATAACACTACTAGAAAAATGACCATTATTGACATTGGATTAGTATCGGTGATATACTTTATTGACACACCTTCTAGGTAACTTAGTAGCCCCAGCCAGCAATCCCTGACACCAAATAGTGTATCACAGCAAAAGTATTTGTGTCCATCATGTTCAATGTATCAGTAGCATATTGAGACTACAATAACAAAACTTTTATGTTACCAAAATGGAATCTATAATTTTTAATTCCATGGTATCTGAAAGTAGTATTTATAATATCATAATAGGTTCAAATTTGTATGATATTATTGGTTGTTTGCTAAAACAATATTAGTATCGACAAATAGTTTTTATATTAAAAAAATAAAATTTTGCTTATATTGCTAGTAATAATGGCCATGTTTTGTTTTTCAATTTAAAAATTATTCATATCAATATATAATATCAATACTCACAATATCATTTTTAATACTAATGTACAATATCACTATAAGTTATAAGCACTCAATAATAAAATACTAAGTTAATAGCAATATATACAACAGTATTTACAAGCATTCATTAATCAAATACCTCCATATCGCAATCTATACCAATAACATGAGTACCGGATATCATAGGTTGTACATAAGTTGATAACAATCCATAGATGATTTTCCTTAAAAAATTAAAATCCTAAAATGCCAAATTATTAAGTGCAGTACATGAACAACATCTCCAACAATCATATTCAGTGCAGTACATATCAACATTTCATTTGTCAACTTCATCAATTGCCAACAATAACTAAAAAACCTACTTATCAATTACAGAGCAATTAAGTCACTAACTCACAAACAAATCTCATCCAAAGTGCAAACTTTAATAAATAAAAGGGATATTATCAATTTTTTCCCCTAAGGTATCATATATTATCAATTATATGCTTGAGATTGAAAAATAGACAAAGTCCTCCCCTCCCAAACGACACTCTGTTAGTGTGTTTAACGAACATAAGGGCTAAAAGGTAAATATACATTAAAAAAATTTAAAATCAGATTTTGGGGATAAGGTAGTAGGCTTCGTGTTTTATGCACAACTTATCTAAGAATAAAGTAAAACCTATTTTTTCTATTGGAAAAATACCAATTTCATCTTTAATATATTTTGATATTACTACTTACATCTTTATTATTTTAAAATTACACCTTTAGTTCCTACCGTTATAACACTAACCTTAGAAATTCAATTTTTGAGTAAAAATGATCTTATTGTCCTTATATTGATAATAATAACGTCAACTAATTTTTAAAAAATAAAATAAAATAAATATCAATTATAGAAAACTCAAACAAATATTAACAATAGAATTATTTAATAAAAATTAATTTCAAATTAAAAAATTAAATTCATAATGTAATAAATTTATTTATGTTTATTTTTTAAATTTTTACAATAAAAACAAATATAAATATAGATAATGAAATATAAATTTTTTATTTCTTTTCATTTTTAAATTTTTTATAATAAGATTAAATAAAAATAAAAATAATAAAATTTTAATAAAAATAAAAATAATAAAATCTAAAAACTTATTTTTTTTAGTTTTTACAATAAAATTAAATAAAAATAAAATAATAAAAAAATCTAAATAAGTTTATTTCTTTTCAATTTTTTTAATTTTACAATAAAATTAACTAAAAATACTATAATAAAACCTAAATTTTTTTAAAAAAATCGTTTATGAATAAGACGTTTTATAAAGTCTAATTATGAATTTTTTTTGTAAATTTTTATAATCCCAAAAAATATTATTCAATAATTATTTGTTAAAATAAAAAATTAAAAATTAAAATTGAAAATGAAAGCAATTAGTGTTTTAAGAAAAAGAAGTTTATTTTTTATATTTTTTTGTATTAGTTTAAACCTGATACAAATTTAATTTAATTAAGGGTAAATGTATCAAATGATAAAATATACTAATATTTAACAGCTATATTATAACAATAGTGACTAAATGTGTAATTTTGAAACAATAAAGATGTAAGTGGTAATATCGAAATATATTATGGATGAAAGTAATAATTTTTTTCTTTTCTATTTTCACATCACCTGTAGCTTTTATTTACGGGGAGCAAAAGAATATAGGTTAAAAATATGCCAAGTCCATCTATCATAGTAGAGAGCAAAGATGCCAGAGGTAGATTGATGGGGAGCAAGCATGAGATTGTAACACCTAAAGAGGATTTATGAGAAAGAAACACTTGCCTCCCCCTAGAGTCATCCATCTTCGTTAGTCTTCCGTTTATTTTAAGGATATTATGGTAAAAATACATAACTTTTCTCTTTTGTGTTTTATTTGCTCCTAAACATATACTCTTTTTTAAAATAATATACTGAAAGAACTTTTACCTATCAAAGACATAAATTAACAAGTCTAAACATGAATAATTTATTCTCTTCAATGGAAAGTTTCATCTCCTAAATCCGTTCAAGATCAGACCTTCTTCCACCAACAATACCATCTTGTGATTCTTTTCCTTTCATTAATGACTCAAGATCCCAATTAGTTGCTGCTCCTACTTGTCTTCTTGTTCAATGCATCAATAATGGTGTTGACTATAAAAAGAAAATTTTGCTTTTAGAGCGATTTTGTGTCTCATCCATGTGAAATTGGCTTGGTAAATCTAATTTTAGTTATAGATTTGGCAGATTATTTCATAATGTAAATAGAGAGAGATCAAGAGAGGGAGAAGAACGGAGGCGATAAATTTTTGCAGAAGGCGGAGAGAGAGAGAAAGAGTGTGGCGGGTTATTTCATAAGAGGGTGAGAGGGAGAAAAAGGAGCGAATTTTTCCACCGGGTAGTGGAACAAATTTTTGCAGAATAGGATGAGAAGGAGAAGGGGTTCGTGGATTTTTGCACAAAAGGGAAAGAGGGAAGAAGGGGGCGGTGAGGGGGAGGGGGAGGGGGAGGCACATTAGGCTTAGGTGTGCTATGTGACACCTAGCATGCTAGGTGAAAATTTAAAAAAAATTTAATAATTAAATATTAATATAATGATAATATAAGTTAATCAATTAGTTAGGTTTATAATAAAATAATATTATAATAAAATAATGAATAATAATAGAATAATCTAAAGTGGGGAAGGTTTACGATTTTTGTTTTCAAATTGGGAAAGAAAGAGAAGAAAGAAAGAGAAGAGAAAAGAGAGAAAAGAAAGAGAAGAGAAAGGAAGAAGAAGAAGAAGAAGAAGAAGAAGAAGAAGAAGAAGAAGAGAAAGAAGAGGAAACGGGAAAGAAGGAGAAAGAAAAAGAAAAGGAATTTAAACGGTTAGATTTATGGTTGTGTTAGTTTAATTTTAGAATTAATATATATTTCAATTTTAGAATTTTATTTAGTTAGGAAATTAGTTTGTGTGAATAGTATATTGATTTATAAAATTAATTTTAGTAATAATTATTAGATCTTGGATAAATCTTGAAGTTAATCGGTTAATTATTGTGTTTTAGGAAGCAGAGCAGCTGTAGGGAATTCAGGGGATCCTGAAATCTCCAGAAATTAAATTTCTGACTGTGAGTGGATATTATTTTTAAATTATTATATGATTTTATAAAATTAAATATTATTTTTATTATGATTGAATTAAATTATATTATTGTGAAATTTATTTGTGGAAGAATTTAATCACGTTATATAGGTAATAAATTAGATTATAAATGAATTGTATTTTGACGTGTAGGATTGGATTGGTTTGACGTGTGGAATTGGATTGGTTTGACGTGATGTTTGATTTGTGATATGTTATAATTGAATTACGTGAAATTGATTATTATTTATTTTGATGGTTGAATTGTTTATGGATATGTTGAATTGTGAAGTGAAACGTGAAAGTATTGTTATATGTGAGAATTGGATATTTATGAGAAAAAGGGTATTAAATGTGAAATTATGATTTGTGATTGTTTGAAGCACCCTACGAAGTACCCATCCCCCAGATATGATGATAGGTCCTTGGGACCCATGAAAATGTACGTACATGATATGATATGAGCTCCCCGGACGAGGATACGAGGCCGTTGGGTTGAGCATGTGTATGATATGATATTGACTCCCCGGACGAGAATACGAGGCCGTCGGGTTGAGTATGGTATTTCCCCCGCTTAAGCGATGATGTTTTCCGCCAAGCATGATTTTCCCCTGGGTACTAGTTGGGTGCAAAGATGATTGATTTGCTATGAGTTGTATGATGATATGATTTTTCTCAATATATGGTTGATAGTATGAATGATTAATAATGATTAACGTTTATTCCTGTGAGATGGATTTATGAGTTATGTTTATTATATGGTTATGGTTTGACTATGAAAGTTTTAAGGAATTAATTATGAAATAGATAAATGTATTTTTGTAAAATGTATATCCACTCACTGAGCTGTGAGCTCACCCCTCTCCCTATTTTCCCTATCTACTCCAGGTACACAGGGTGTCGTGCAGGATAAAGATTTATAGTTGAGGTTAAGACCACTCTACGTAGCTGCATAAAATGATTTGGTCACGTCATGTATAAATGTATGTGCATGTAAATATTATTTTATATATGTTTTGATGAGGCATGACGTCTCACTGAGTGTGGGTTGTGGAGGCCTGAGGCCATGAACAAATTATTATGGAATTATGCTGCGTGTGAACTATGAAAATGTTTAAGAAAAGTGCATATTTATACAGGATTCGTCCTGGACTCCAGGAGGGATCGGGTCTGGTCGGGTCCTGACATGCTATAATGCAAAAAAAAATATAATCATTGAATATTTTAAATTAATTTTTTTAACTAAATTTATAATTATTTTTTCAACATTAAATAGACTTAAAACTAGAAAAAAGAAAGTTAAATAGATTCAAATTAAATTTTATTTTTTATTTTTATTAATAAAATTAAATTATCAAGGATATTTTAGTCATTTTAACTAATAAGGTTAGTTAATTAATAGTGTAAGGGAGGTATGTATGTCTTACCCTTTACTTAAAATTCAATACCTATAGGAGGTATGTGTTAAGTTCTCTTCTGGTGTCTAGGTTTAGCGCAAAATTTGTATAATGAGTGGAGTATGGACAAAAAAGAGAGACAAGTTGGAGGATGCCAACAGCTAATTATGTCCACTATTTTCTAACCCAAGATTATTATTTGAGGACATATGCTTACAGAATAACACTCATTCCAAATGAGCCTTTATGCCTTAGTCTTAACAATATAGAGGAGTTACATCCACCATTGGTGTAAAAAAACTACTGGCAGAGTGTGTAGTTAGATGTGGTGTGTGAAAAGAGCTAGGCCATAATAGAAAAACTTGTCGATCAACAAGCGGTTCAGGTTTTGTGAAGGGGAAGAAAGCATTCAAGCATGAGAAGTAGGTTTTTCCCTATATTGTTTTCATTAATTTAAGGCATCTTCTTAGATATTAGATAAAATGGTATTATTTTAATATTTTTATGTCATCTTATAGGCTCATGAAGGGAATGAAGAAGTTGTTGGTGGCTCACATCTTGGTTTAGGTAACAAACTTCAATTAATGTGATGCATTATTTGTTGATTTTACTTAAGTAATTGTGTCACTTCTAATAAAAACTTACTTTAGTAGGTTCTGTAACTCAAGAAACATAGCAGAAGTGAACTTCAAATGTTGCTTTTTAATTCAAGTTTTTTAGAGGAATATTTTTTGTGCTATTGCATGTGCAGTGTAATTGTCCATATATGTTAATGTAACTGTGTTTTTTGGTTTGTATTGTATAGATTCCATATTGTAAAAGTTGTAAAAAGTAAATCAAGAACATATACATTGTCTTGATTGATTTTCTACAGTTTATTGACATTAATTAGATGCAATTTTTTGGTTCAAGGTATTTATGGGATAACTGTATTTTGCAAGACATAATAGCATACTTTGTATATGCAAGTCAATACTTTTTAAAGCTCTTGTTGATAACTAACTTTGGATTTAATGAAATGAATATTGTAATAATGTTATTCAAGTTTCTAAAATAATTTTGGTAGTTGAATTTGCACTTGTTGGAATCAAATTGAGAGTGTTGGCTTTCAAGTACTAGAATGGAGACTGTTGCAATGGAAACTAAGTTAATGTTTGTTTTGAAGTATTGTTTTTGCATTGTGTTTGGTTTTGAAGTGGATGTTTTGAAGTGTTGGTAATAAAAGTGTTACTTTTACCATAACATGCATTTAAAGTGGATGTTTTTAAGTGTTGGTATTGAAATGTTGCTTTGCAGTGTTTATTTGAAGTGTTAATTTTCTAGTATGGCCTTCAATACTATTACCAGGTCTTGCTTTTTTAGAATTTACTCACTAATGAGTGTTACTATGAATCAATTAAGGAGTGTTGGATTTCAAAATTTGCTCACTAAATGTATGTTATTGCTGTAAGCATTGCTATCATTACAATCATCCTATTTTGGTTACTCTACATTACAAGTAGCCATTGTAGACTGCATAAATATTATATATTCATAAGCATTCTCATTTCACGTTTACATGCATTCACTTCTTAACTACTGTACCTGCTATAAGTGATTACTTATTCAGCACTAAGCATTTCATGTTTTCATGCATTTACCTCCTAATTGTTGTAGTTGCTATAAGATTACACATTGAGCTAATGAAAAAAATATATATTCATTAACACCACCATCTTCATTGCATATGCTTATTGCCATACATCTGTATATTGCTTGTACTCAACATTAATTCCTTGGAAATTTGTTTCAAACTTTCCACCAATCTTTCTAAGTTATCATCATTGTAAACTATCCACCAATCTTTCTAAGCTATCATCATTGTACTTTGAGTGTTGCTTGCTATATATTCATCTTAATTTCACCATTCAAAGTAAGAACATTTCTATTTTGGCAAACAAAGTAGATTTTGTTGGGGTTCCTACTACTTTCAGAGGCCTTGATTGTTGCTTTCTCTTCAAACATGTATTGTCTATTATACATACGAGTCACACTTCTATTGATATTATTTCCTACATTTGACGAAGATGACATTATTTTTTTTTCTGGTGTTAAAGTGAAGATATAAGGGATAAGTTTATGTACTAAAGCTGTTAAGTATGGGATTTTATAAGGCAGCTTCTATGTTTTCCTTTTTTACCATTGATGGTAAATGTCCTCCTCCAATGGTCTAATATAATTGTTACCAATGCCTTGTCAAATTCAAGGGATGTTTCTACCAATTTAGTTTCTTCTCTTTCACATATAGCTCACTGTTCATACATCTATGCACTTCAAGCTACACCCTGCCATTGTCATTTTTGCACATACTTTTCTAGGTCATTTCAGTAATTTTAGTTATAGGTGTTAAACATAGTAACTAGAGCCGTGAGAACTTTGTCTATTTTTTCATTCTTCGACATATACCTAATAATATACAATAACTTAGGGGAGAAAATTGATAATATCTCATAAATAAAACTTACTTAACACTAAACTGATTTTCTATAAAACTTATTAGTTTTGCCGCACAATAGAAACAAATTATTTCAAAATCTGCAGCAATTCCAAACTGTTATCTCTCGGTATAAATTCTAAAATAATTTATTTCTATTATACTGAAAAAACAATTAATTACAAACAAAATCAATTAATTTAGTAAATTTAATTTTGTGATAACACAAATGATAAAAAATATATATAATGATAAAATAAAATTAATTCTAAAATCGAAACGCATAAATTTTTTAATTATATTTTTAAAAAAAAAAAAAAATTATTTAATAATTTTATTTCTTAATTAAAGTTAAAATTTAAGGATTATTTTAGAGTTAAGTTTGATTTTTATAATTTTAAATAAATATATTTAATATTATATTTAAACCTTAATAACATTTAAACTAAGTTAACAAAATTGTAGCTAAATTACAATTTTTCGAAGTTGTAGTTGGATGTCCCCCAAGAGTGAGTTTAAGGATTTTAGGCTTTGAAGTGGGGCACTAACTAAATGGACCCATCAAATGGTGCAACTCCATAAATCCCGACACAGGTTATTAGATGGTCTCATGCATAGAGGACCTTAAAAACTAGCATGACACAAACATTTTTTGTCAACCCAAACCTGTCATTATCCTGTTATGTTTGTGCCTTACGTTATTGGTTATTTAAATTGCTAGAGAATCGCTAATCACATTTAGCTATATTAGAGGCTTTTTACTCAACATGCCAACAATAACGTTAAAAGTTCTTTTAAAAAAACACTACAAAACTTATAAAATGTCTTCTACAGATTAATCAGGTATATGTTCTGCTTGGATTGTCTTGTTAGGCTGGTTTATGCTAGTTTTAAACTAATTGTAGTTTGTCCTCTACACGTTAAAATAAAATTATGTTGACCAGTAGAACTTTGTAATTAATATTCAACAGAAATAGCAACTTCGTGATCAATAAGCAACATAGATAACAACACAGATAAGACAACTAGTAGCCGAAAAAAGAGAGCAGTGGAAAATCACTAAGAAGGGCTCAATAAACTTAAAACAAAAAAACCATGGGAAAGGCACAAAGCACTACAACATAAATAGCAAATGCCAGCATCTAATTATATTAGTCAACATCAATTAGCCATTAGTTGATGTCTCAACAGCTGAACATCTTCCATACAGCACAAAGATACAAAAATGGACTCCCATATAGCATAAAAATACAAATGAAGTAGCTTACAATGCAACAAGTTGACTTTAAATATTAATAATAATCAACAGTATCCCTCTATTTTAGATATTACTTATTTATATTATGCGTTTTGTGTATTTAAAATTTTACTATTTTTTTTTCATATATCAAATATCAAATTATTAATTAGCATTTTTATAAATATTAGTTTATTTATTATTTTTAATTAGATAATTAATTAGTTAATTTATATACGAGTTATTATGATATATAATTTAATTCAAGTTTTTATTTAGTTTTTAGACGAAAATTTTAACTTAATTTTAATATATAAGTAATTTATTTTTCTCAATAAAATATAAATTATTAATTATATATATAGAATAAATTTTATATTACTATGTATGGTTATTTTTGTCTTTGTATGCATATTATTAACAACAATGAGGGTAAATATGTTATTTTATTCATTTTAGAGGCATTGCGGATTATTTTGTCAAAAATAGAGGGACAATACTGATTATTATTTAAAAATTAAAATTATTTATGAAGATTGTCAATAAATTAATGGTTAGAATTAAAAATTATCCTAAAACAAATATTCGCACTAGTAAGTGACTTTATTCTTTTCCTTTAATTTGTGATAAAGTTAAAACTTCATCATATAATTGATTAGATAATTTTCTTTTAGGAAAATTATCATTAACGTGATATTTAGGTGACAAAAGATGATATTTATATGTACCATAGACATACACGTCTGTGTTTAATTATTATTTATATAAATTATTTAATTGACCATGATGTATTGCAGGGTCTTAGAAACATTATAGACAGTGGTGGAGCATCTCAAAGGCCAGAGGGGGTCCTGGCTCTCTAGGCCCGTGATTTCTTTTTAATTTTTTAATATTTTAGCCTCACTTTTTAAATTTATATGCAGTTTAACCCTTATACTTTAAAAACTTATCAATTTACTCTTTTATTTATTTATTTTTTAAAATATTACTTTATTAACTTTACTTTTTAGTCATTTTGACCTTCTAAAATTTTTTGGCCCTCTCCAGTTATTTAATTCTAGCTCTGCCCCTGATTATAGGGTACCTGTAGTATTAAGCTAGGCTTCATTTAGCAAAACCTAAATAAGTATTTGATTTTTGTAAAATTTTGGGAGTTTTTAAAATAAGATTTTGGATAGGTTAAATTTCAAGCCATCCATTTTGTTTTATACGCTTCTTCTAAAAGCTAAGGGAGGGAGGGAGAGAGACTATAACCAGAGATTTAAGAGATAAAGAAAAATTTGAAAAGATCTAAAGTAAAATTTGTTATATAGCTTTTGTTGATAATTTGATTTATGGGTATATATATTCTGTAAAATGGTTGCGTAACAAACATTATTAAGGAGGTTTTGATGAACTAATTTGGGTTTTTAAAAATCTAGCCCAGACCTGGATTTAATAAAATCGGGTCGGATCAAAACTTAGACCAGGACCTTAATCGGGTCAGGTAAAAAAAACCAAACTTTAAAAATTTGAAAAAATAAATATTTTTTCATATTTTTTGTTTAACTTGGCCGGTCTAACCTGACTTCAATTTACTTGAAGTCCAGAAGACCTGGAATTAACCTGGCTAGAGTTTGACCCAATCCGAGTTATAATAAAAAAATTTGGGTTTGGCTTGGCTTATATTTTAGGGCCGGATTAAAAACCGGGTTCACCCAGGTTGGGCCAAGTCTGCATTTTTTTACCATCCATAGCATTGATATGTAATAGTAGCTAAGTTCAGAAATTTTGTAAATTTTATATTTTAAATTTTCCAAAATTGATTTAACTAGTTCTCTCCAACAAATCTGAGTTATCTTTATCACTCGTTGTTGGAGTGGTCTTTTCATCCAATAATTCATCAACACTTTAATGGATTAGCAAGGCTTTCATTTTAAGCTTCTACAAATCAAAATCAAAATGCGAGTCTATTATGAGCTTCTCAATGTCAAAATTCGAAGATACCATACACCTAAAGGACCTAAAACTCTGATACCATTTGTTGAGACAATTTTATAAGTTGACGTTTAACATAATGCTAAAACATAAATTCGAGAACAAATTTTGAGCTAAGAAAATAAACAAAAGCATAAAATATATAATCATACGTGGTTCAATAGTTTGTCTACATCCATAAACTCAACATTAAGAATGAACCCAAGAACACCCCAAATGAAGACGTGAAAACTTGCTAGTTATTCACAGCCTTACTTACTCTCTATATACCTTTCATTAATAATGTAAAGACAAAATTATCTTTTTATTAAATTCTAATAAAAATACAAAAAATAGACAAGTACTCTTTACCTAGCTCCAATTTAACCAGTAAATTTCCAGCT
Source organism: Melia azedarach (assembly GCA_028052125.1). Classification (NCBI taxonomy): domain Eukaryota; kingdom Viridiplantae; phylum Streptophyta; class Magnoliopsida; order Sapindales; family Meliaceae; genus Melia; species Melia azedarach. Next base: position 9,538,951 of record CM051394.1, on the reverse strand, counting down.
ACATTTATAAGCAAATAATAAAAGTTTAAATTAAAAATAAATAAACAAAAAAGATTATCTAAATGCATAAATTTGAAAAAAAGCTTAAAATGACTAGCATAAAATGCACATAAAAACGTTGTAAACTTTTATAATAAAATATTATATAACAAATTACGTGGAATTATATCATTGTAAGAATCTAATAACTTATAATAAGTGATATCTTTAATTTTGCTACATGATTGTACTTAAATTATCTATTATTAAGTAGCGTACTTAACGTTATTTATTCTATTTTAAGTAATTATTTTATATTTTAAGTATTTTAATTTTATTTTACAGGTGTTGACTTGTTTTAACATAAAAGACAAGAAAACGAAGCATAAAAGTACGTTCGCTAGCCATTTGTGAAAATCACAAAATTTATTTTTGGGGACTGAAGTGTAAGAGATTCAAGGGCCAAAATCCAAGAAATTTCAGGAGCAAAGGGCAAGAATCTTGGGGATGAAAATGCAACCAAATGAGGATTAAAATGAAAATATATCAAAATAAAGACCTAAATTCAAAATAATCAAAAGCAAAAGGATCCAATTAATATTTACCACACAATCCGCCTTTCTTGGCATAATCAATGGTGCGACCGCGCCATGCATTCTGGCCCTAGGTAGAGAGGATGGCACCACCGCGCTACTAAGGCATGCAACTGGGCCATTCATGCTGTCTCTTTACGCCTTCGGGCTATTTTTGGCGCTCCGACACCTACTGAACGTGATTTGGACCTTTTTTTTTGCTTAATCTTAGTTCTAGGATCATGATTTGATGGCTTAATTTGGTTAAAATCTAGAGTTACTTATTAGAAAGAGTGGGAAAAGAGAGGGCCACTCTTGAAAAGGGTTTATCTTGCAAGAAAAGAAAAATAGAGAAAACTTAGAGAGAGAGAGAGAGTGGGATTAGAAGGATTTGAGCAGTTTCAAGTTCCAAATTTTTGAAGATTAAAGTTCTCTTAATCTAGTTTTATCTCTTTCTCTTGTTTAAATTCTTATCTTGAATTGAACAATATTGTGATTATTGAGATTATGTTATTAATTGTTAAATTCTTAAGTTTTGGATTTGAGCTCTATTTAATGAGTGATTAGAGTTATTTTCTAAGATAATGATTTAATCTATTTGAAGTATCCAATTTATGATATTATGTTGTTTATTTAATTTGATATTTAGTGTTGAGTATCTATCATGATGATTAATACTTTTAAATATTTGGTCAGTATTTGAATAAATTATGGATTGATAGGAACTGAGAAGTAAATATTATATTTAGACCATGTGATAGATGTCATAAATTGCATATTAGATAGGAATGTACTAATATGGTTTGCATAGCTTAATTAAAAATTATCACTAATCTTAATGCACTTTCATTTAATGAATTTCACATAGAGATATAATAAATTATTAGGTGCGAAGTAGGTTCGGTTGATTTTGAGAGAGACTGTCGAATAAATTAGGATAATTAACTAGCAACACGGGTATTAAATCAGGACAATGTCAATTGAAGAATTGAGTGCAACCAAATACAATAAAATCATTAGTCTTAGATCTTTTTATTGGTTGAATCTTTCAATTAATCTACTTAGTAGTCAATTTTAGTCTATTTTAATTTCAAAATCAAAGTTTTTTTCGATTTTTTAGATAAATTTATAAATTAATCACTATCGATTAATTATTGGATTAACATTTCTCGTAGGACCGATATCTTTTTATCACTGTATTACTTACTTGCGACAACGTGCACTTGCGTTCGTAATTTATGCATCAAAAAGTTTCCTCAACCAAACAAAAACTAATAATAAGTTTTCTTAGAGAAGAAATAAAATAATAGATATATATTTTCAACTAACTATTGTATGTTTTTTTATCATTATTAACAATTAATTAGATAAAATAATAGAGATACTTTTTAACTAACTACTTTATTTTTATCATTATACAAAATAGTAGAGGATTTTTTTTAATTATTGAATACTTTATCTCTGTCTTACTTTTATCATTTTTATCATGTCAAGTTAGCATATAAAAATGATAGAGATATTTTTTCAATCAACTACTTTATGTTATTGGATAGTGGTAAATGTTTTATTATTTATTGCTTAAGATCAAGGTTCACATCCGTACTTATTATTCATATGTTTATTATAATTTATGACTTAGATCCATCTCCTCCCATCATTCTTGACATCATCAAAAATACAAAAATATCAAGATATGCCTTGAAAACACTACAACAAAAAATGGCTACCTTAATGCAGAATTTGTGTCATTGCTTAACATTTATTTTTATGTCAACATAATCCCCTCAAGATTAGTTGACACATTTTAAAAGTCATGAGTTATGGCTCATTAAATATATATGAAAACTCTTGATTCCTATTATATCAAGAATTTGGCAGTTTTTGACAATTATACGTTATAAATTTATGATTTTTTTAATGTTAGTTAATTATGATTTTTCTGTTTGTATTATGATGACCTTTTATAAATTAGGGATATTATCACATACCTTCTTTGAGGTTTGAGTTTGTATCACTTGGAGAGAAAAAATCTTGATTGTATCACATACCTCTCCTGTGGTGTTAGTTAACTAACCCCAAATGGTGAATGTACTAAAAAACCCTCAATTATATACTTTTGCAATTAGGGTGATATAACCAACAAGTGAGTGATGATGTAACTAATTGAATGTATGATGGAATGTATTCTTGAACAAATATGCAATATCAATTAACATGAATTGTCCATTTAACATGTTCTTTGATCTCTATTTGGGATAGCAAACATAAAAAGTGGTTGTGAAAACAATGGTTATACCTCTCCAAATCCAATGAATTGTCTTACACTTTTCTTAACCTGCCAATAAATTTAAGCACACTAACAATGTTCAAACATAATGAAAATAACAATAAATTCATAAGTTGCTCTAATAGACAATAGGCAACAAAATCATAATAGAATTTGAAGTGTGAAAGAAATCCAGCAGACTTAAATAATCAACAATAAAATATGTATACACAAGCCCAGCCTTGAGAGATCATAAAATATGGCTATTCTATTGGTAATTTACTAGCCATTTAGAATAACAAAAATATAAGTTGCAAACTACCAAAAAAATATACACCATAAATTATGATCTTAGTTTGGTATATAGTAGATGAAACAACATTTGTCACATAATAGAAATAGATGCTATTTCATCTCAAATGTATAACAAAAAGTAACAAAACAAGGCAGTTAGTATAGTAGGTTCATGAACCCCACACAGTTGTCACTTCTGCTGGAATTTACTTGAGGTTGAATTCAAAGTTCAATTGCAATTAATATTGCTTGCATGCATGTTAAAAGTTAATGTCACTTATCAAGCAAACAATTACCAAAATAAAAGAATTCATCATTTTAAAATTTCAATCAATACCTGTCATTGTGCTACATGAAGCAATAGCTTGGGTACTTTGGGTAGTAGTAACTATGCCTGAAATTGCTTTTATAACATTATGTTGGTTCTGATCAGCTTGCCAATTTTCATAATTGGAAAAATTAGGCACAAAGCTTAGTTAAATTATAATGAAAGCTTACCAACAAATCAAGTAGCAGAAAGCCAAGGATAAACCTTTGTTGTTGTCTTCTTCTTCTTCACAATCTTTCCTGTTACCTTTTTGCACGTCTTTCTGTTGTGACCCCGTTGACCACATATTGTGCAACTAACCGAGCAGCTGCTTTTCATCTTTTGCTCTTCATCTCGCTCCTTAATTCTTGTTTTCTTAGGTCTGCCTAATTGCTTTTTGACCTCTGGTAGCTCTAGTTCATTCACAATCATAAGAGCCATCAATTCTTAGATGGAATGGGAGTGATGTGGTATTTATATGTCCTCAAGTAATTCTCTCTTGTAAGGAAGTGATGGACATAATGCTCTACACTGGCTCTTATCGTATCAATGCAACAAATAGCATGAACATAAAGAAGCCTTAAAATCTGCCAATTACCACAATCACATTGATTTGTGCTAAGATTTACAATATTGCCATCTATATTGTCTACAAGCACCTCATAAAGTTCACCTTCCCCACACATTATCTTCATATCTCTTGCCTTCTCTCTAAGCTTAATAATTCTTTTAAGAACAACTGGAGGGAGATTGTTATCCCACTCTTTTGCTGTCTCATATCTATAAAATAAAATACATATGTAATATTGTTAGAAACAGAAAAACACATGAACTACAGATTTAATATTGTTACTATGACTACATAAATGCAACATAAATGAATAAAGCAAAATCAGTAGCCAAAATGCCTTAATTTGGTTTTTAGCCAGTAACAAAAAATTGTCCCATGTACATGTCAAAATCATAATCCAATATCTATAATATTGTAAGCTTAACAAAACACATGCAATAAAATTGAATGAAGCAAAATAAAAAGCCAAAATGCCTAAAATGGTTTCTAGCTAGTAGCTAAAAATCATCCCACTAACTTGTCATGAATGAGTTTCATAGTTTTTCTCCTTATCTCCTCAAGCATTTTGTGAACAGGCAATCCTCAAAATGGGTTGATCCATGCATTGAAGGTTTCAGTCATGTTGTTAGTAACATGAGTTGTCTTGGTTCTAGGGTTGAATTAGTGCTTGCACCAATGAGCCATTGGAATCTCACTGATTTTTTTTATTTAATCCATATAGTCAATGCACTCAACATTGCTTCCACTCCTAGCTACTACCCAAAATAAACTTTTAAAGATTGTACCTAGAAACTTCAGCCTAAAATTGGCATAAATATGCCTGCAACTATGGCTGGGTTTATTTGGAATGAGAGCTTGTCCCATAATGGGCTAGCATGTATCCTCCACTAACATTCATTGGATGCACACTTGCAAGTCAGTCTAGCTTTTTCATTTTTTTTATCCCTTTTAGCTTAAATCCATTTTTAATGGCAAAAACTTTTATAACTGCTCTAAAATCATAAATAGTGTAAAACGTGTGGCTCTGTCTCAACTCTATATTCCCTTTATCATCTATGGAATATTCAAAACCTCTACTGTTTCTCTCATACCTAACAGTGGGTGCATCATTAGCATACTCATCCTCTGCGACATCACTGTCATTGCCACTTTCATAGTTGTCCATTTTATCATTCCCATCATCATCCCCTTCAGCTGGAAGATCATCCTCTGAATCCAAAACATAAACATCATTGTAGTCTTCAGGTGTGAAAGTGTTTTCAACTTGTGGTGTCAAATGCACAGCTGGTGCTTCTGGTCGTTGCATTTCTGAAATTTCACCTCCATCTTCTTTACATGTCGAAAAATGTCTAGGTTGATTTAGTATAGTAGATATGTATATGTTGCCTTTCTCTTCAAGTTGCTTAAATGCATTAGAAAATTCTCCATTAGATGTCAAATGCACCCTTTCTTTTGACCATGGAAACTATAGATAAAATGTCACGCATTCCCATTCATATAACTCTTTATGTCTACATGCATGTTTGACGTCTTCTAACAATCTTGTTAGTGCATATTCGTGAGGATTCACTCTGGCAACCTCACACACATCTCCATCAATTGTACACCAAACATCAAACCTGAAAAATAAATGTCAAATACTTACTTTAGAACAAACCAACAACTTATTAAAATTAATACTTGAAAGTACATCAAAACTAATGCTCAGATCACATAAAAACAGTAGAAACAACAAAACCCAATATAATATAGTAATTTGGTAACCACACTTATTTTTAATTAGTGAACATATTAACTTTCATTATCAGTTAAACAATACTCTAAGTTTAGCTGCAAAATGATTCAATTCCTAAAAATATTATTTTGAACTACTATTATACATTTGAATAAAATTAAATTCCAAAAAATTTGGCTATTCAACTCAAGTTCAATACCAAAGGGCATATATTTCACAAAGAAAATAATGCTAATAGCCAAAAATTATACAAGTTCCATAGGAACTAAGATAGATTAAAAAACCATTTTCTCTATAAACCTTTAGCAAACCATAACCATCAAAAGGAAAAAGAATAGAATTCCTTATACCCCTTCTAAAATTGGAATTTTTTTCCCAAATGACTATATAATGTTTAGTTAATGAAATCATGAGATAGTATATACCCTTGAAGGATCAAACTCAAAATAATAAAAAATTGTTTTTTGTTGTTAACAATTGGAAACTAATAACAAAATTACGTCCAGGTTCCAATGCAATGTTTTTGGTTTATATAACGGTGGTCAAAATAAGGAAAATCTTTAAAATATGCATGAACCAAGTAGTCTAAGCACTTTTCTCATCAAAATGATAAAGTTATTTTTTTCTACAGGGTACTATTTTGACAAAAAGCTATTGAATAAAAATCATTTTCTACTAAAATAGGCTATTGACCCTGAAACGTTTATAGCTTGATGCAACAAATTGACATTTCCATCAAATTTCAAGCACATACTATTTGTACCATATGGGCTAATTACTTTTCAAAACTCTCAGAGCATATACTAGAAGAGACGAGAAGAAAAATATGGATCATAAATTCCCATCAAGCAAAAAGCACCGTATCTTAACTTTTGAAATAAGACCAACCAAGAATACACAACATTGAAAGGAAAAAGATACAAAAAAAAAAGAAATGAAATGAACATTGACAATATTCTTATGAGAAAAAATATGATATATCTATGATAAATAAATCAATAAAATTTAATTTTTATAATAAAAATTCGATAGTTTTGTACACTTGACAAGAGTAATAAGAGAGTAAAAAAATTTAGTTAACAAAAAAAATAGAAATCGTATTTAAAAAAATTTTAGTCCACAAAAGAAACAGTAATTGTATTTTTCACAGCTAAAATAGTTAATTTTAGAACTAATTTTTGTTATATCAAAAGCATCTCTACTTCTCATAAAAAAATAATTAATCAAAACATTTATGTGATGTCCATGTAACTCCATTGGTATTAGAGACTAGAAAAGACCATAGATCTATATAAGAATACCCATGGAGAAAAACTGACTTTCAATAAAATAATAGAAATGAAACAAATTGAAAGAAATTATACAACTAAAACATGGGTTATAGGAAATTAAAGGAGAAGGCAAATTGACAAGTCCGCGACACTAAAATTGATGCCCAAGCTTAGATACCCAAGCTTTCCTCAGCTTGATTTACTTTGGAAGTCGATCATGTATGCACAAGAAGAGCTTGAAATATTAACACATACCTCATACCCATCGCGATTTCCAGAAGTGTGTGTAGTTAAAGAAGTTGGTTTCCTCTGATTTATTAAGCTTTTGGTGGGAAAAAAAAGAAAACATACGAAGGAAAGAAAAAGAAATATGGGTGTGAACAAGACCCATTTATATATAAGCTAACGATCCAGCATAATGGCGCACAATTTTCCTCCAATACTTGATCCTAGCTACCATTATCACGATTTGAAGCTAGATCTTAGGATTTGTGTAGGTATGTATCAGAAATTTTCCAAAAATATTATTTTGAGATATGAATTTTCTTTGTTTTTGGCGTATGGAGCTGGGTATAAGCCCTGAAATTTTTCAGACAATGAAGTAATTGTCATATCTAATTACTTTTACGTTTTTGTCCCTAAATGTCACGGTCAATTAACGATTGACTAACATTACAGGGGAGACGTGATACAATCAAGATTTTTTCTCTCCAAGTGATACAAACCTAAATCTTAAGGTATATATGTGATAATACCTCTTATAAATTATATAATTTTTGCAACCATTAAATATATATATTGATTGATTATAATGGGAAATTGAAAATAAATAATTGTTGAATTTGTATATCCAAAATACATTGATCCATAAATTGTAAAATTTATTATATGAAGTAATAATATTTTTATCCCTAAATTTTAACGAAATAATAAATTATGACCAATTTTTATAAATTTTAACATTTATATTTTCGTCGTTATTTCATTCATAAAATAGTTTCAAAGTATAATTTTGTCCCTATTGATTGAATTTTTAAATTAAATTTTGATATTTTTAAAAGTAAATTCAACAATTTTTAAAAGTCCTACTAATATAATAAAATAATAAATTTTTTTATTAAAATAATAATATCACTTTTTTTTTTCCACAACCCACGTAACCCCCCCAAACCTCTTCATCGCCAGTCACCATCACCACCACCACCTTCGTCTTTCCTCCCAACTTTACTCAAATTCTCCATGCTTAAAATCCTCTTCCACTGTCAATCATCACCATCACCACCACCTCCACCTCATCAGATTCTCATCCATTGTCGGTTATCACTACCACCGCCTTCATCAAATCCTCCTCCTCCTCTACCACTACTACCATCATCATTAGATCATGATCCAATCTTCTTATTCTCCCACAAATCCTCCAAACCCACAACTTCACTTCCGTCGATTACTACTACCACCACCACTACTATCTTCAAATCCTCCTTTACCATGGGTTACCACTATCATCACAACCATTATCATCATTAGATCATATGATCCAATCCTCATTTTTTTTTCTAACAAATCTTCCAAACTCACAACTACTCCAAATCAACGAATCCTAAAAAATAAATTAAAAAAAGATTAAACCAAAGGGAGGAAGGCTGAGAGAAATAAGGAAGGAAGGAAGGAAAATATGGCGGCTAAAATGTGTGTTGACTCATTTTGTATTGTTTTAGGGTTTTGTTAATAGAAAGTCAAATTTACCCTTTGTGTTGCTAATAGGTACTAACAATTTATAATATCGGGGATGCAAATATGAAAATTTATCAACATGTCTCCTGATTTGTTGTTTTGCTAAAGTTCAGGGATGAAATTGTTATTGCCCATTTTTTGGGATTTAATCGAAAATAACCAACTTTTACTCTTCAAATTAAAAAATAATCACCATTCTAATTTTTAATAAAAAATGACCACTCTCACAATTTTTGGATCAAATTATCCTTAATTATCTAGGAACAAAACCGCACCACACCCTTTAATTATCTCATTCGTTCAACTCTCAAGTAAAGTGGGCATTTATCATTTATCATTCTGTCATTTTTTAAGAGTAAATGTTTGTCATTTAAGGGAAGTTAGTTAAGGCTTTAAATTTGAATTCTAGAAAAAAAAATGCAGAATTTTGTGTTGCCGGAAGATGAATTTCTTGTTGCAGGAAGACGGAAGCAATCGTGAGTGCAGGACATTGCACTTAAGAGTTAGGTAGCGTACTGCACTTATGAGCGGGGCAGATTTTGTCCCGCTCATGAGTGTCGCTCGTGAGTGTAAGACTGCTCCACTTACGAGCAAACCTTGCTCGTAAGTGCTATGATCCTACGCTCACGAGCAAGCCTCGCTCGTGAGTGCCGCGGTCCTGCACTCACGGCGGGGCAAAATTTACCCTGACATCTAATGGGGCTTACTGCCCCCCTCGTGAGTGTAGTACACTGCCTAACTCGAGAGTACATTTATGAGCAAGGAATAATTTCTTCCTTGCTAGTGAGTGCACTCACAAGCAAGGAAGAATTTTCTTACTAGTGAGTGCACTCACTAGTAAGGAAGAAATTATTCCTTACTCGTGAGTGCACTCTCAAGTTAGACAGCTTCAATTTTCAAATCGTCTTCAACTTCTGTATTTCACCATTTTTATTATATTTATCTCAATATCACTAAATTTATCATATCGTATTTTAAATAAAATAACGTAAAAAAAACTTTTAAATAAATAAATTAATGGATATTTTTGATTAGGTGTTTGAGTTTTTATTTTGTTTTTAGAGAAAAATTGTTGGACGAACTGGCAAAGAAGAAAAATAAAAAACTTCCAAGACAGAAAAACTGAACTGATTTAAAGAAATATTGAGAGGGGTAATTTGGTCTAAAAAATTGTGAGAGTGGTCATTTTTTATTGAAAATTAATAAGGTGATTATTTTTTAATTTAGAGGGCAAAAGTTGGTCATTTTTGGTTAAATCCTTTTTTTTTTTGTATGCACCACAAGTAACCTATGACTATATTCATAAATCCAAGAAGTTGTACAATACTAAAAATGTATTTCCAAGTTCATTTTAAAAACTACTATGAGGTGTTTTTAAAAAATTGTAAGATACATCTTGGGATTGTTGTGGTAGAGTGCCAACTATTGAAAAGTTTTTAAGTTTGTTAGGAGTCAGTTATGTACTGAATGATTTCAATAGATGATACAATGTTATATTATTACATCTTTAATTAAGTATTGCAATATTATTATAATAAGATAGAACCAAAGATAAAGAAGTCATCTAAAAGTATCTCTATCGTTTAATTAATTTTTTTCATTTGAAAAATTAATTTGTAGGAATATTATCTAATTCTCTTTAAAATTTGAGATTGTATCATTTAAATAAAAAGAATGAATAATGTATCGTCTATCTCATTTTAATAGTAAGTTAACTAACATCAAATTATAAATTTATTCAAATGCCCTCAATCACCTATTTTTTATTATAAAATAATTTGCCACCAAATTTTTTGAATGAAAGGTAACGTAACACGATTGTTTATGTTCTATTTTCTTTGATAATTAATTCAAAGATTCACAAGGTTGATAAATAACTATTATACCTTTATAACTGTAATTATTTCATACGGGGTGGCAGCCGAAATAAGGGTGGCTGAAAATCTAAATGACAATTTTGAGAAAGGAGAATTTACATATAACATTTATGCATAAGAATTGAAAATTACAAAATAAAAAAGATTTAATAAGAGATTATTTTCACATCTTTTCATGTGTACTAATGATCAATGACATAAGAATAACAAATCTTTCAAAGAAAAACTAATTTCTACGTCCTCTCTTCCTTTTAAAAGATTTCAATTGCAACCGAAAAGTCTTTGCAAGCCATTCTTGTTTCCTTATGCTAAAGATGTGCCCAAGAATGACTCCTATTATTGTGCCACTCGCATATCCGATCAAAACTATCTTCCAACCAAATGCAAACGGAGATTCAAAGTGCAGATCTTCTTCTTGTGAAGTCTGTGATTTATTGCATTTTCTCAACAGAGGTTCTCCTGCACAAACCATAATTGCGATCAAATGAACTAAGATTAAATGTTGTGAATTGTGTTCCTCGAGGTATTTATCCTCTAAGATGGTTAAGTGACACATTAAAGACCGCAATTGCTGTAAGATTTCCCAGTTGAGGAATTTCTCCTGAGAGCTTGTTATTAGAAAGGTCCAATGATTCTAGCAATATGAGGTTATTCAAAGATGGTGGAATGTGACCTTCGAGATTGTTGTTGGAAAGATTGAGAATTCGAAGCCCTTTTAAATTTCCAATTGATGCTGGAATCTCTCCAACAAATTTGTTGTTAGAGAAAGTAACTGCAGTGACCAAATTTGAGAGCTTTTGATACTCCAACTGTGTGCCTTTGTTACTCAATGTTAGTGAGTAGTCAAAGGAGCCATAAATGGTGCTCAAAGTATAAGAATCTGGCAAAAGTTTATCTTGCAAATATACCAACTTACTTGCATTGGTATTTTTCATGGCCTTCCAACTTCTGAAGTATTTGGACGGAAGATTACCTGTAAATCTATTATGCGGGAGGTCAATGATGTGGAGTTTAGAAAACTCAAAACCTGTTTTAGGTTCCTTAATTATTCCATAAAATTTGTTGAATTTCAAAATCAGAACTTCTAACTCCGGAAGAGTTCCAAGCCAAGAAGGAAAATTATCAGCGATTTGATTATTTCCAAGATTAAGAAATTTTAGCTTTAAACAATTGCCCAAGGATTGAGGTGTTCTCCCTTGCAATGAATTGTTACTTAAATCAATCATTGCGAGATTTGTTTGGTGGATGAAGTTTTGAGGAATACTTCCATGAAAATTGTTGCCTTGCAGTTTTAATATTGACAACTCATGACTGAAACTGCCCAAACATTTTGGAAGCTTGCCAGTTAAGTTATTGCAAGATGAGTCAAGAGCATGAAGTCGATACAAATTGCATATCCAGGGTGGAATTTCTCCTATCAGATGATTGTTTGAAACTAAATAGGAATGGGTAGACATTGGTGGAATTGGGAGTGGTCCTTGCAGATTATTAAACCTAAGGTCTAAATTTGCTAAATTTGTCCATGGAAGAACAGAAAGATTATGCTCGACGCTTGTCAACAGATTGGAAGAAAGGTTCAAATATTCTAAGCGACTTGTACTTACATTTAAGAACCATCCAGGTATTTGACCAGCAATCTTGTTGAAGGAAATATCCAGACACCTTAATTGATCTTGGTTGTGCAAGAAACGTGGAAACTCGCTAAGGTTACATGAACTGAATCCTATAACAATGAATCTCAGCAAAGTGGTATTGACAGTAGTTCTGGTGAGTAATGAAAACTTGTTTGACGAGAGAAGCAATACTTCTAAATTTTTCATGTTAACAAGAAACAAATTCAGATCTACTGTGCCATTTAAATTATTTGAGGAAAGATCGAGCCATTGAAGATTCTTGAGCTCAAAGATAGAACTAGGAATAGAACCTTCCAATTGATTTGAGGCAAGACGTAGACATCGCAAATGGGTTAGGTTGCTGATTTCCACTGGGATATGGCCGGTCAGTTGATTAGAATCTAAGTTGAGATTTGATAGCTTGTTCAGGTTCGTCAACCAAGAAGGTATTGGACCAGTTATTGGTTATGCATCAAATATAATGCAGTGAGTTGAGTTAGATTCATAAGCGCAGAGGGGATTTCCCCTATTATGTTGTTGTACGAAAGGTCCAAATGAGTGAGTTTTTTAAGATTACGGATCCAAGACAAAGGTTTAGAATTTAGGCCAAAAAAACTGTTGTTAGAAATTGCCAAGTAATTGAGCTCGGTAAGATTACTAAGTGAAGGCGGGATCTTTCCTGAAAAGGTAGAGGAGCTAACATCCAAGTAAGATAAGGATCTTAGATTTGCTATAGAAGCTGGCCACTCACCCTCAAAGCTGTTAAAAGAAATGTCCAGATGGAGGAGCTTGGTGAGGTTACCAATCGAAGAGGATAATGATCCTGAAAAGTAGCAGTTAAATTAGTATAATTTTCATTCGATATTTAATTATAAATATCACAATAAAGTAAGATTAATTAACAGAAAAATTCAATGGGAATCACCTTGCAAGCCGCATTCTCCCAAAGATAAAAATGCCAAGGAAGATAAATTTGTCAAGGAGGCTGGTATGGAAGAGGAAATCTTCACCACACTAAGATCAAGTACCTTCAGGTTGAGTAGCTTCTCAACAAGATTTGTTAGACTTCGGGTTTTGTAGCTCCAAAAAATTTAGTGATACATCAAGGAAAACTAACTGGGAGAGCTCTAGTAGCTCTGATGGTATTTGACCCGAAAAGGCGGAAAAAGAGAGGTTTAGATACGATAATCTGCTAAGATTAATAATCCCAGATGGGATACTGGATGAATTGAAATCGTTATCAGCAAGGCTAAGCCGTTGAAGATGAACCAAGTGGAACAGACTGCTACTAGAGTTGATGGAACCATAGAGAAAACTGCTACTGAGATCAAGTTTGATAACATGACCAGTGTCTTCATCGCATTTGATGCCATCCCACAAACAACAGTTACTATTTTGTTCATCCCAATTCCACGATGCAACTTTTGGGTAAGCAGAAGGATCTATAGAAACAGACTGCTTAATGATAAGGCTTTGCTTAAATTGCAATAAAGCATAACGCTCATTATCTGAGCAGCTAATCGCAAGATGAATTAATGAGAGTAAAATAGGCAATAGTTGGATGAAAGTGAAGAAACACAAAGCAAATCTCATCATGTTTGGAGGATTTATACTTCTGCTCAGGGCCGGTGAATTAGGATGGTTTTATATATAGGCGAAGTTGGGGCTAAAAGTCATCCTTAATAAATTAAAGAAAAACAAACCCCATGAAGATCACGGGTTTTGGGAAAATATTATAATATTATATCGTAGCAGGATTGTTAGACTCGACCTCACCCTTCATACTTGTAAAACTTATTATAATCAATTATTTTATGAAAAGAAAATACGTTACAGAATTCAAAGTACTCTTAAAATAATCTTTGCGGCGATAAAGTTGATGATCAAGTGGGTAGTGTTCATGGTTTCAACTTTTCTTTTTGAACGCGTAAAACCTTTTGTTTCTTCTAATTTGATTACGGATAATTACTTTTTTTGTTCATTTGTAACGTGAATTGCGGGTTTTTGTTATAAGAAAAAAAAATAAAGACTAGTCAAGAGCTTTAATCATTTTCTCATTAGGTCTTTAATCAGGGGTGGCTGTAAAACCAAAGCTCAGGCCATAGCCAAATCTTCAGCATTGGAGCTTTCTCAAACTTACTTCGACAAAGTATGTATTTTGTTTAAAAAAGATTAATCTAATGTTTAAATGCCAAATTATGCCTTGTGTGCAAAACTAACATAGACGTTAGTAGTAACACATACTCTTCCATGACAATTTAGCAGCGTGCCATGAGGATTTATCAAATGAGATGTTAGTTTATCAATAAAGCACATGAAAATTAAGATTAAATGAAGCTTAATGAGGCAATAATTGATACCTTCCTTTGCGCTGAGCCTGAAAGAGTAGATGGCAATGGTCATGTCCTTATCCAGTGCAGTTTCTTAACCTACATAAAATTATAGATTAGGAGAAATATTCATAAAAATAATTGAATAACATTTTCTTGATACCATATTTTAAGTAATATATTTTTCTAAATAAAAATTAAATTTTTATTCTAATAAACATTGTATATAATTTATTAAATATAAATTTATTTGAATAAATTGCAATTAATAAAAATAAATTAAATTGTATATCTAATTTTAATAATTACCTTCAATGTTCTTGTATTACAGATTGAGAATGCGAACTCAAGGACTGCAAATATCTGGAGAATCCAATGCTCCAAAAACTCAACGCTTTATTTGCAAAATTTATTCTCGAAAAATGAGTTAGGACCTAAGATTAAGTAAGGGAAATAAAAACAAATAACAAGCGCATATTACTTACACTAGACCAGATAATTTATATAGAGAAAAATTTATAACCTAACTTATCAAGTAACCTCGTTGTGGCTTGGCCCTTAACTTCAAAAGATTATCAAGTAACCTCGTTATGTGTAAATAGTTTTAAAATTTAGCATCATTATCTTTATTGTTTGAACATTTTGACTACTCTCAAATTTCAATTCTACTATGTCTTCACAAAAAGATGATTGTCCATGTAAAGGACGTAAAGTGCTCCTTTTTTCAAGATAACAAGTATATAGAAAATTTGTTACATAAACATAAAAATTTCAAGATAACTAATGCGAACGAGATTTTTTATCATATTAAGAGATCTTACAGCTGAACAAACTAATATGCACACAAAGATGATATAGTTTCTATCCAACAATATTGAATATATATAGAGCTACAATGGAAAGCTAATTAATGACATGTTCGACAACAAAATAAAATTAATTACATATAACTCTCTCGTTTCCTTTTTCTTTAAATTTCGTAATCCACAACAAGAAAAAATGAGGAAGGTAAGGAAAATAAAGAGAACAAGAAAATAAATATAAAATTGATGTGTTTGTATAAAATTTTAGTGAGTTAAAATGGAAAAAATATCCATGGAAACGAGGGCCTTGGCACTTAGTTTGTATGATCTAGGGATTAAACCTAAAATCATGTCCATTTCTTTTAAAAGGCCAAGGTTAAGGATGGAAAATCAATTCTCATTTATTTTTCAAGCAGGGGTACGGAAATAAAATTAGACTTCTTGCTTGGTTTATTCTCGTGATGATTTGATTTTTTATCTTTTAGGGTAATTCATAGGTGAATCTTTATTATTTATTAAAATAACACAAAATTATATATAATGAATGTTATTGTCATTAACTTTGAAATAAATTTAATAAAAAAGAATTACGAGTTCATGCTTAATTCTTTGACTTTTGTTTCTCTCTAGGTTTTAATCATTGAGAATGTTCTCTCTAAGTATATAGACAATAATTAAGTGTCATGAGAATCTACTAAAGTGTCACAAAAATTAAAAAAAAATCCTTTACAAGGTTCGTGTACAGAGAATGAGTTACATTAACTCTTTATTGGTCTCAAGAGACAATAAAGACTATGTTTGTGAGAAGATAGTTATCAATTAAACGGGGTATATTTCTCCAATTATTTCAAAGGGGGTGAGAAGATTTTTTAAGGGTAAAAAAAATCATTCCCACCCATATTATAGTAGGAAGCTAGATTTTTTTTTTCATGTTAAGATACAAGTTAAATTAAGTAATATGTATATTGTTCCATCTAATATACATAAGTTTATATATCGGACATAGAAAATTTGATAATGGTCTAGACATGGACATAGTATTTTGAATAGTGTTGTGAGCACCTTTTTCAAAAATATTCTATGCAACTCAAATTGGTTATCATGAAATTGCGTGACTTGGCTTGACTACAAATTGGTTCTCACTATTGACATTAACTTCCTTAACCTAAATTATTTACAAGCTAATGAGTTGGCTTGAATATAGATAATTATACAAAATATTTTGTGCACCTAGAATCAGTTATCAGGAAATTTGTTATTGAATATTTTTATTATCATATTTATTATTCTTATTTAATTTCTTTACTCATAGTATTTGAAGGTTTATTTGTTTATTTTTTGTAAAAAGGCAAAATTAGTTAACTTTTTAGTTATAAATAACTAAGTCCTAGGGATGACAAAAAAGTCAGAGCTCAAACAAAGCTTAAAATTTAGGACACAGTTGGAATACATCTCGAGTCGGGCTCGAACTTTCAGTTTTAAAACTTGGTCTAGGTCGGGTTCAAAGCTTGGTCAAACCTAGGTCAACCTAGCTAGTCAAATAATGAAAGTTTAGACCAAGTTTAGGCTAGTTCGAGTCAAGGCACAACCCCAAAAGTATAGAATCTAACTCACATTTTAATAAATTTATCCAAATCTGAGCTGAACTTTTTATGAGCTCGGCCTAAATTTGGATTTTTGCCAATCCTATTTCAAGCTTATCAACCCAAATGTAAAATGCGAACTTGAATCAAGGTGAGGCTTTCATAGAATCTTGGGCCAGACCAAGCTAGGTATAAATGAAATTTATCTAGTTCAGAGCCAAATTTTCATAATCCCAACCCGAACCAACGTGTTTGCCAAGCTACTAAGCCTAGGATGAACTTTTGATTTGTTTTCCCTTTTTTTTATGTTTTATTTAAGGAGAATACTCTAGTACAAATTAATAAAAGTTAACTAGAAAATATTTATCAATCCAAAAGTTGCTGTTACAAAATTAATCATTCTAAAAGCCACATCTAAGAATAGTTGTAATTTAATATTACTCCCCCATTATTGGAACATATCCATTTGGATAGTATTTTATCGACTTTATTGCAAGATGAATGCACTACAACATTCTCATTTATCTAAAAAGTTTAATTTTCTCAAAGACGCATCTAATTAGGAACTAGAAAACATGGATCAAATGAAGGTTCTCCTTATGAACTTAAATACTAAACCTTAAACATTAATATCACTTACTAGAGGATAGATGCCAAATTTGTTTTTTTAAAAGTCTTAACTAATAAGGTGCAAAATAATCCTTTTATTATAAAATATTAGAAATTGGATTGCACTTTTGAACTCTATCAATTGACATCCATAAGCATTATCTTGCAAATAAATATATGTCATATAGATCCAATTTGAGCATAAGTATACCACGCATCTAATAAGTTAGATATAAAGTTGTACACATTGATCTAGTTTGTAGAGTTTTTTTTACCCATACCAGTGGTTGCTTTAAAGCAACCGTACCTAATGCATGTAGTATTATTATGATATGGCCATCATTTCTAATGCGTTAGCCACAATCCAATAATATATTAGATTCATCTGTTCAACCACAAAATCATTATATGCACCAAAATAACCGTATATTAAAGCATTATCATAAGCTTGGCTTAGTACACGAATGGTAACTTTTGTAATTCAAAATTTTTTTTCTAGTTGCATTTATATACAGGGAATGAAATTAACAATATATTCTAATTTTATGTATTAAATTGTAACTAATTGATTAGATAATAATAAAATGTAATGAGATGTTAAAAATAAGAATTTTTTTTTGCACCATCCTTTTTCTTATGAAATACAATCATTTCTCAAACATAAAATGGTAGTGGATAAAATAAAAAAAATGAGGTAATACTTCAAAAGTGGAGTAGGTTATGGCAAAAAGGCTAACAAATGAAATGTTTTTTATTTAATGGCTCAAAGAGCTTATTAAAGAAAAACATTTAAAAAGTAGGCTTTAAAAGCTCAAACGGATCAAAAAATACCTTCTATCACTTTTTAAGAAATATGATAGCTATCTATATCAACTAGCTCAATGCGCTTTACAATATAGCAACATGTACAAAATTTTTTTTAGTATTAGTTGAAAGTTTAAATGTAGAGATCATTAAAAAAAATACATGAATTATAGGCCAAAGGGATACTCTCTAAAGAAAAAGAAAATAACCTCAAAACTCACTTGGAACAAAATTAAATGGCATGCAATTCTTCTAATGATTAGATTCATTTCACTCATCAAACTTTTGTTTCCTCATTAGTACTAACCTTAACATGCAATTCAAGCAAACAGGATATGTTATTTACATTAAACAAAGGATGATTGCTAACAATAAAACTTGAAAATCCTAATTTTTTTTCCTTAAAGAAGACACTTCACCCCCTAACTAAAATGAAACATTGTCCTCAATATTAAAAAGATATGATATGAGAAACATATAGAGAACATAATAAGAATAAAAAAAAGGTTGTAGATATCACCTAGAAATTTGAAGGGCTTGTGCTCTTGATGTTGTAATAATTTCTTTTTAGAAAAGAAAATAAAAAGGGAAAAATATTACCAAACGTAAGTGGGTTGCCTCCCACCAAGTGCTTTCTTTAATATCTTAGCAAAACATTGACCCTTCTTAGTCAAGGATTGAACAACTCAACGTATTCCACCTCCTTTTTTTTATGAACTTCTTCCAACTATAGCTTCACACAATACCCATTTAATTTGAATGTCACTTGAGTCTTCGAATTTATTAACTCTACCCTTCTATAGGGAAAAAACTCAGACTGTTAGGATTGGTCCACACACCATTTTGACCTCAACTTTCCTAAAACAGTTTAAGATGAGAATTAAATAAAAGAACTTTCATTATAGGATAAAGAGACTTTAGGAATAAAAATATTGTGATTTAGGAAATACTCTTAATAAACTTTAAAATTTTCACCTAAATTAATGAAAATTTTATCATTCCTAACATACCCCCAACTAACTTTGAAAATTTAATCCTTATCCCATTTTGTTATATTTCTCTTTTAATTGATTATATTATTTTTTAAAATTATTAAATTTACAATTATTTTTATAACAAATTTATTTACTTGATTTTTTTTATAGTATTCATAGCATAAATAGTAATTATTTTAGAGATCTTTATAAAATAAAAATATTATTATTACTAAATGATAATTTTATTTTTAGTATATCTATTATTATTAAAAATGATAAATTTAAAAATATGACTAATACATGGATATTTATTATGTCTCTATTAAATTTTATATAATGCCTATTTTAAAAAATATGGAATGTCAATTTATATTTATAATTTGTATTTTTATTTTTCAAAATATTTGTTTTTATTAAAAAAATATTAATGCATTGATGTTAATTTTATATATTATTTAATTTTAAAAAAATATTATCAATTTTTATATATTATATAATTTGAAAAAAAAATATATCTATTTTAGTAAAGGGATAATGACAGAAACCTCCCTAAGGTTAGCCCCAAAAGTCAAATACCCCCTATATTTGAGAAAGGACAGATGCCCCTTTGATGTTTGGCCTAATAGTCATATACTCCTCCTTTCACTTTATTTTTGTTGACCTTGTTAGTTATTATTATTTGTATCCCTAAACTTTTATAAAATAGTAATATAATATATTTTTTATTTAATTATAACACTTTAGTCTATATTTTAATATTTTTGTTAATATAATTTTTTAACTTTAACAATTTAGTCCATATTTAATATTTTTCACAATATATTCAAGATTAAATAAATTTTTTAATTTATTATTTTAGAAATAAAATATTATTAAAACATTTAAACAATGAGTTAGATTAAACTCATCCTAAAATATTTATAATCTTTTTTTTACCAATAAATTTGATATTTAATTGTAAAAAAAAATTAAACATATTTTAACATGTCATTCTTATATAAGATTTTTTATTTAAAAGATTATATTAAATTTATCATATTTTCTTAAGAAAAGTTTTGAAAATATAAATAAAAGTTTAGAAAAGAAAAAAATTTAATGTCATTTGTCAATAGAATTAGTAATTAGATATATTTTATATTCTTATTAATCAAAATAATTTAATTTTAATTAAAAGTAAAAAAGAAAATTTGATTATTTTTATCTATAATATATAAATATATTATAACATGTATTTATTGTTTATATTTTTTATTATATTTGCATATATTTTAAAAAATATAATGAATCTAAAATATCTTTTTAGATAAATATATTACATATAAAAATAAAAAGTTAAAAAAATATTTAATTAAATTTTTTTAATAATTAAATATCAAATTATTATTATTATAAAAGTAAAATGAGGAAGGTTAAAAATATCTTCGCATGAGTGTGATTTAACTTATTATTTAAAATTTTTCAATAATCGTAGTTTTTGATTTTATTATTAAAATATTAAATATTTTAGCATGAATTTAATCTAACTCATTGTTTAAATTTTTTTAATAATTTTTTATTTTCTAAAATAATAAATTAAAAAGTTTATTTAATCTTGAATATATTGTGAAAAATATTAAATATGACTAAATTGTTAAATTTAAAATTTCTTTACTAAAATTTACTAAAGTTTACTATTTCTTTTATAAGAATTACTAAAATTTTGTGTTGTTGACTAATTACCTTTTGTGATGAATTTTATACTTTCTAATTTTTTTAAAATAATTTCCAATAAATTTGAAGGGTGAGTTAAGAGTCTAATAATCCTGCTAAGGATTTAAATATTAAAGTATTTTCTCAAAACCAGTGATTTTCATGCTGTTAGTTCAGGATGACTTTTAATCCAAGCTTGGCCTATATGTATGTATATATAAAAGCATCCTAAAATTTAAAGGTTGCGTCCTGGAATTCGAATAAAAATAAATTCATTGAAAATAATTTTATTTAAATATTAAGTATTACCAAATATTTAGTATTAAATAATAAAAATAAATCCATTTAAAATATTTAAATGACTAAAAATTTAACGATTGGCTCTATTTCATAGTCGGTAGTTTTAATTTTTTTTCCTATTTATATCAACAAAAAAAAAATTATAATTGTAGTTTTTGCCTTGCCTTATTTCATATTCTTAAGAAAAATTATTGCGTGGTCATATAGGGACGTAGGGTGCTACAAAAGAAGTTATTATTTTAGTAGATAAATTGTCTAATAAAAAATATTAAAAAAAGTTTTAAAAAATAGTATTATGGATATATTTAGTAAATTTTATAATACTTAATAGAGTTTCGATTAAAATATTGCAGATTATGTATTCAAAGACTAAATTAGAGTAATCATTTTCATGAAAGCAAACAAAACCCTTTTTTTTTTCAATTAGAAGTTAATATACTTTCTATTAGTAGACTTTGAATAATCAAAGTCATCACTCTAATAATTCTGAAACTACATATATGACCAATTTGTACCATTCATATATTATCTATAATTTTTTTTAAATGACAAAAAATTTAACGATCTTGTTTCTAAAAAAGAATTGATTTGTGTATTTGGAATATAATATATATATATGTATTTTCTAGTCAATTTTAAGGAGATATCTATATTTTCTCGAATTTTAAGGGTATGTCAAATTTTCATTTGATAGCAACCCAGTCGAAAAGTTGAAGTATCAAAAATCAAAAAATTTTCTTTACAAGAAAGTAACACACACTCAGAAGGTAGCTTATCTCTAAGTCTTGGTCTTAAATTGCCAAGTCTCATTCGTTTTCTTTTTCACATTTGTCTTCTTAAAATAACTTTATACAATTGTAACTATTCCCTCTTTGACTTACTAGATAGGTGATTATACACAATTTAACAATTCGCTCAATCTAATAACTCGTATTCACAAAATTTTCTATAAATTGTAGTTTTGTTGTGATTAATATTTATTCTTAAGAAAAGTATTTGTCTGGCTATATAAAGTGTTACGTAGAAAAAGAAGCTATTATTCTAATAGATAAATATCGAATAAAGTAATATTAAAAATATTTAATAAAACAATGTTATCATATATTTATTTTTTTAAAATTATGAAATTAATCTATGTTAGATATAATTTAGCACCGTACACTTTTTAAATTATTGAAGCAGTCTCTAAATTTAACTGCAGTAAGTGCAGTAATTAAGATCATAATGCACTTTCTGGGATAGAATTTTAAATATGTAGTAATGTTCAATTTTTAATCTTCAATTGTTGTCAAATAAAATCATTAAATATTACAAGATTATTAAATGAGAAGGTTAGTAATAGTTAATTTGACAAGAAATGCCAAATAATCTCTCCCTAAGATTTCTTTTTAGAGATTAAAAAAAATGTAGCAGTTAAAAAAAAAGTAGTTACTAAATATTTTAATTATTGCACTTTTAAAATTAATTAATTTATTATACATAATTTAAATTCAAAATTAACGGAAAGATGATATGAATTATAGCAATAATAGGACCATTTTTTACAAATGATAAAATGAATGATTAAGATTAAATAAAATAATTAAAAAAATATATAAT
>CM051394.1:9455087-9515938 GCA_028052125.1 Melia azedarach | reverse complement strand
CTACTCTTTTAGCATATTTAGAAAAATTCATTAAAATATAAATATCCAATATTACATGTAATATACTTTATATGCTATTTTAAATAGACTAATTTAAAAACTATTCCTAATACTAATTAAGTTTGATATTAAATTTGATAAGAACTTTTAAAACAAATAGCCGAACGTATTATAGATAAAGTACTTATATTTTTTAATTTATTTTTTTTATGTAATGTCAATGAACACTATCAAACTTATTCTTAAAATGAATTAAAAGTAAAAATAAAAATAGGCAATCACCGCCACGACCAACAATAATACAAAATTTGGTCATCATCAATACAATTGGACTCTATATTTATCGACTTACATAGTGATAGAATTATTTTTGAGAAATAAAGAGGCTAAAATTGACTAAAATGGTGATATTTTTTAAAAATAATTATTTTATCATGTAAATCGATAAATTTGAAGTCTAATGATATTGATATTAAATTTTTCTAAATACGACACTAGTACACGATAGCTAACAGCTATTATACAGTGCTAGTGACAACTTATTGTGGTTCACAAAATATTTATAAATAAAATAAAATAATAATTAAAAATTAAAAATTATAGTATAAATAAGCATTAAAATACCATAATACCTTTAATCATATTATAGTATAGTTTATATGAAAAGAATTATTTTGTATAACAATTTGTACATTAATTTGTATAAAAATCAATACGAAATGGTCCTTGCAACAAAACGGTAAGTGAAGATGAGTGAAAGAGACAGAAAGCAAATAAAAAGAAACAATCTAAATGATATTTTGACTATCGATTTTGACTGTCATTTATCATATTAATTTTAAATCAAAACACGAAAGTATAATATTTTTATTTTCAAAATTATAGAACTACATTTGCAAGCAACCTAATTAAATTTATTTGGTCAAAGAAACAATTTAAAATTTTGAAGGAATATTAGTGAAATATATCTTATTATTATGTGCAAAATATCAATTGGGGTAATCAAATATTCATCCCTAAATATTTTCAAAATAATAAATAAATATATATTTGAGTAAATTTAACAAATTAGTCTCTAACTTGGAAACTTTAGCTCCTTTTTTTAGACATTTCTCAAATCGGTTTGAATTTTATGAACTCAAAAACCGAGTAAATATATCTGAATTGAATTAAAATATAACATATCCCAAACTAAACAGAACCAATTTTAATATGAGTTTTTTTAAAAATATTTTTTATGAGTTTATTTTAAGGTTTATTAATTTTTTTAACTTAATTTCATAAATTTAAATAAAAATAGATATATTAAAAATATAATTCATCAATATCCAACAATAATGACAGTCAATCTTATCTTTTTATAATAATTTTATTTACACAAATTTATTTTATTATTATATAATTATTTTTTTAATTTTTTTAACTTATGGTTCGATTCTTTTTAATCGAAAACTAAAGTGAATGTTCAAGTTTCTAAAATATGAAATCAAAACAGAACCAAGCTTTTCGGATAAATCAAACTTCGGTTCGGGTGGTCGGATTTTTGCTCACCCTTCTTTTTTTTTTTCAATTTCATGTAAGGGAGAAAATAACTTAAATTAGATAACTGTATCCTATTTTATTATTTCAAAAAAGATAAGGGACGAAGATGTTATTATCTCAATATAATATATATTTAATCGTGGAAGCTATCCTCAAAAGGTAACTCAGTTCTGAATTTCCGTTTATTTTTATTAAAAAATTTGAGAAAAAGTGAAATTGAAATATATACCTTTTACATTTTTTTACTATTTCATTAAAAATTAGAAATGATTAAAGGCCAAACCAGTGTCCAAGCAAAACAAAACAATTGCACTAACTCCTCGGACCACAACTGAGCCGCAGCGACTTAACCGACACCTCTCTCTCTCTCTCTCTCTCGACTACCATGCAGAGACAATCTCTCGGCTCGCCGGTTTCCAAGCCCCACCTCCACGGCGGACTGCCAAAAGAAGACTCGCGTTTAACTGAACAACAACCTTCTTCCTCTTCAGTCACCGACTACGACGACGATGATAACAAAACGGCTAAGCCTCGCCGACTCTCACTCTCGCCTCCACCGTCACTGTCAACTCATTCAAGGCCTGAAAAGCTCATTCACCTCATCCCACTCCTCACTCTCTTTTGCTTCCTTGTCCTCTATCTGTCCTCTCACTCTCCTTCTCAATCAGGTAAGTGATATCGATCAACAGAGTACAGAGGCTTGCTTTTGTTTTTGGCTTTTCTATTTTCACCGTTGGTTTTCTGTTTTCATTGTTTCAGATTTGGCTCAGTTTAGCGGATTCAAGCGGCCCTCAAACTACATAGGTATAATGCAGCTTTGATTCATCTTCCGTTCTTAATTTTTAAAAGTGTTTTTGCCTTTTTCATCGATTTATCCATTGTTCTTTTCCTTCTGTGTTTGTAGATTCTAGCTCCAGCGAAATCGAAGACGTCAGCCGATTTATTGAGCTGCGTAGAGGAGACTTTTTGGCGATTCGAAGCCTTAGGAACTTGCAGGAAATTGAAAAGCACGCTCCGAAATCTCGGCCTCACCGAAAAATCGCCGATTTCTAGGCCGCATTTTCCGGTTTTCCTCTGTACCTGCTTGCTTCACTCTTTCTCGTCACTCTCGCCTCCCTTTCTGAGTTCGCACGCGCGACTCGGGTCGCACGTGTGCTATACCCTCACGATTTTTTCCGCACGTGTACATTTGAATTTGCTTCTCAATTTGTTGTTTTATCATTTCAAACGGTGAACCGTATCTGAGTGTGTGTGTGTGGTGGCGTATGTTTAGCCGTTTTAATTCATTCAGAAAGATAATAAAATGGAAGAAGATAACCTCTTTGGTTGATGATATTCTATAATACGCTAACATGCACCGGGGTTGACGGTGAGGCTTAAATTAGTGTGAGTGATTGGGATACAGCTGGATGTTAGGACCGTTACTGCTGCAACCTCCAGTTGTGGTTGGGAAGCCAGCTGGAAAGCTGTACATCCTTGTGTTATCAGCTACTACAGTGCGCATTTACGCTCGCTTATCTTCTTTTTGTAATGCTTCTTCTAGGCCTTCCGTGATTAATCTAATTGCAAAAATCTTTGTTGATGCGAATGCGATGCCTCCACCCGTTAATTACACATGTAGCATTTTCATTGGACTAAATTACAAATGTCAAATTTATTAGTTATACATGCATCAATACGACTGTGTATTACAACAATTTTTGTTTTTGCTATTTTCGTCTTGAAGTCACGGAGAGCCATTAAGAATAGAGTAGGAAGTCAGGTGTCATGAATGACACCTGTCAATCGGCCATTGGACAATACGGAATCAGCAATTTAGTATTAACAGTGTGAAGGATAATCATATTTGCGAATGAGTTGAGATGTTGACCTTTTTAGGATTCTTTTATTTTTGGTGGGGTTTTGTTACATGTAATTATGTGAAGCATCGAGTGTGACGGCTTTTACTTTTTCTTATTGATTGCTTTCCTTTGAATGTTTATACGCATGGCTAAGTCTCAACGTACTTCTAACGCTATGTTACACTCACTAACAAATTACTCGTCATCGTCGAATGGAATCATTTTAGAGGGTCCGCTTGAAAGCGCATAAAGAAAAAGGTTACAAAGGACTAAAGTGTTACAAGGGTAGAATTTTAGTGTTTCTATTAATTATTTTATTTTATTCCTAAAATATTCCAAGTGTGTATTATTTTAGTTAAAATATGATGATATATTGATTTAAAAGTGATTGTTAATATTAAGTAAATTTGATAACTTAGTAATAATTAAATTTGGTAATACTTTTAAAGCAAATAGACACATATATAGATAAACATTTGTAATTTTAATTTATCAATTT
Organism: Melia azedarach; assembly: GCA_028052125.1. NCBI lineage: Eukaryota > Viridiplantae > Streptophyta > Magnoliopsida > Sapindales > Meliaceae > Melia > Melia azedarach. Next base: position 9,512,056 of record CM051394.1, on the reverse strand, counting down.
ACAGGTGTTAAAAAAAATTATTTCTAGTACTTTTTAGAAAAAATTATTAAAATGTCTTGGATTACCTTTAATACATTTCAAGTACTATTTTAATTAATATATAACTATATACTAAATTAAAAATTACTCATTTTACTAATTAAATGTAGCAAATTTTTTAAAATTAAATAATTAAATATATGTATAATACTTGTATAGTTACAATTAGCACCATCATATAGCACTATTATTTATATAGTTTTAAGTATCATAGTTACCCCAACTACCTTTTAATAGGGTGGTTGATATTAATAAAATATTATGTAGGGTTCAACACTTTAAAACATAAAATAAAAGTCAATTATTCTTTAAAAAACAGATAGTGTTAGGTTAAAAATCCTTTTAAATATAAAATAAAAATCATTTATTCTCTAAAAAATAAATAGAGATAGATTTTATTTAGAAATAGTGTTAGGCGAAATTTGATCAAGAATTTGGGTGTTGATTTTAGTGGGTTATGTAGTAGGTTAAATTTGATCAAAACTTGCCATTAAGAATTTGAATACATATTTTCATGAGCAACGGGTTAGATTGATAGATTCAATTAAAATATTTTACTTCTCATAAATTTTGGATTTTAATGTCACATATTGTAAATATAATTTGGAATAGTGGAAAAGAACAAATTATCACGGTTACGTAAGGTGGTAAAAGTAAAACTATAAAACAAATTACCCGGGTAAGTGATAATGATATGGTTAGTGAACACGTCACATGCCACGACATAATGACAGGTGTCGGCATAAATCACTATGTGTCGTTATTACACGGAAGTGTGATTGATTAAATTGAATGGGTCCACTGTCTCTTGTCCGGACCCACAAAGCATTATAATATCGTAATTGTAGTTGGTCCATCTCAACGGTCATGACAAAAGAAAGAGGAGGAAAGTTTATTTCAAGTCGACGAGTGATGATTATAGTGTACAACTGCATCTATCATATTATATTGCGACCGTCTATTGATTAATAAAAGAAAAAGGGAGTAGGGCAAATACAGATACTCTTTTAAGACTTAGATAGCATAGTTTTTTAACTTTTAAATTACTCTAAATTTTGAATAGACACAATATCTAATTCTTAATTATTTATTTTTTATTTAAAATATATTTATAAAAAGATATATAATAAAATTAGGTAGATTTTTTAAATTTAATAAAAAAATAAAAAATAAATATACTCCTTTAATTTTATTGATCTAAAAATAATTATGTAAGTTTCGTAATTTAATTTATTAATTTAAATAAATATAAAAATAATTCAATATATTTAACTATTAAAATAATTATTAATAAAAAATATTTTATAATAATTATAATTAAAAAATAATAAATTTTTTAACCAATATCAAATAGGGATGTGCATGAATATTTTTATACCAATAAAATTAAAGTGTTATTTTGATTAAATTTTAGAGATTTATGTCTTTTTCTCACTAATATATCATACTAATACATAGAGTTTAAAATTTAAATGTTATAAAATAAATTTATAAAATAACAGTATTATTGAAATACAAATAATTCACATTTGTTTTTTAAAATTAAAATCTGAATAAAATCATTAAGATATTTAAAAGATACTATACTTGTTTTTTAATTTATGTCCAAAAACGTTTTTAAAATGTATGAATAAAATTAAGTTAAAATTTTATCTTAAATTTTAAAAAATAAATGTGAATCATTTGTATTTCAATAATAGTGTTATTTATAAATTTATTAACTAACATTTAAATTTTAAATTTAATTTGACTTCTTTTGTTGTCTTGTTGTCTCTATTTTATTTTGAATATTAGAACAATGTTATAACATAATTTATCTTTTTTATCAATTTTTTAGAAAAAATACCAATTTCATCTTTAATATATTATAATATTATCACTTACATCCCTACTATTTTAAAAATATATTTGGTTCCTGCTATTATAACATGACTGTTAAATCTTAGTATTTTTTTTATTTGATATATTTATTTTTAATTAAATTAAATTCGTATTAGGTTTAAACTAATACGAAAAACATAAAAAATACACTTCTTTTTATTAAGACTATCATTGTTTTTATTTTTAATTTTAATTTTTAATTTTCTATTTTAACAAATGATTATTAAATAATATATTTTTAGATTGTACAAATTTACGAAAAAAATATTCATAGTCAGGTTTTATAAAACGTTTTATTCATAAAGAATTTTTTTATAAAAAATTTAGGTTTTATTGTTAATTAATTTTATTGTAAAAATTAAAAATCTAAAAGAAATAAATTTATTTAGATTTAATTTTTTAATTTTATTTAATTTTTATTTTTTAGTTTAAAAAGAAATAAACTAAAAAGAAAAAACAAGTTTTATTATTTTATTTTTAGTTACTTTTTTTTTTATTTTTTTGTAAAAACTAAAAAGAAATAATTTTTTTAAATGTTTTATTTTTTATTTTTATAATATTTTATGATTTTTATTTTTATTTGATCTTATTGTTAAAATTTAAAAAATAAAAAGAAATAAACTTATTTATATTTCGTTATATATATTTGTATTTGATTTTATTGTAAAAATGTAAACAATAAAATGACATTATGAACTTAATTTTTTATTCTTAGTGATTTTTTATTTTTTAGAATTGATATTTATTTAATTTAATTTTTTAAAAATTAGGTGACATCATCAATATAAGGACAATAATTTTTAAGATTAATATTATAACTACAGAGACTAAATATTTAATTTTAAAATAGTAAGAATGTAAGTGATAGTATTAAAATATATTAGAGATGAAATTAATATCTTTTATTTATTTAAAAGATTGATTTATAATTTCTCTTTACTCACAAGATAAAGTATAGGAAAAAAATTATGTATGATATAAAAAAAATAATATACAGATAAATATAATTTATTAGAGCGTATTGTCTTTATAAAATATTTTGTTAATACAATTAAAATTTTTATAGAAAATATAATATATTTAATAAAATTATATATTTTAAAATATCAATTTTAAAATTTTTTATTTTTATAAAAATAAATAACTTAATATCTCATATATTTAAGAAAAAACATATAATTCAAATTTAAATTTCATTCAAATTTAAATTTAAGACACTTACAAACTTTATATAAAATAAAAGATAAATGTTACCATAAATATATAGTACATAATAGTGGAAAGTCTACAAATTAATAAAAAATATTAAATTTTTTAAGATATCAAATTAGTATAAGTGATAAAATTTTAAATTAATTTAATTTATAATCAGACTCAACTAGAATTCATATTTTAGCAATTAAAATGAAAAAGAAAATACAATTTAAAGAATTAAATAATAAAAATACACTAAATTATTTTCAATTTTTGATAGTGCACACAAAATTAAAGTCAAATACAAGTGGTATGAGTTGATACACACAATAATTGCTCTACCAACAATTTACATAATTTATTTTATTTTAATTTACTCAAATAATTGAGTTTATAATTACTAATAATTTCCAATATCATATCTCCAACCTTCCTTTTTGATAAATAATTATGAAAATATGATGTGATGTGATGGTGTGGAATGGATTAGATCGAAAATGTTTTTGTAAACTTACAAAATGGTCCCTGATAGTTGGTGGATTCAGCTATATGTCACGGGTGGAGGCGGAGGTTAAGTAACGACATTGTCTCGTGAATGAATATATGATCTCACACCTTGCTTTTCTTGTTTGCTAGTGCTACTATTATTATATTTTAGGGATATTATCACATTACTCCTTTGAGATTTGAATTTGTATTATTTAAAGAAAAAAAATAAAAATTATATCACATACTTCTCTTATGCTATTAATCAACTAACTTCAAATAATAAATTTACTAAAATATCCTTAATTATTTATTTTTTATTAAAATATATTTTTTTAATATCTATTTTTAATTTTTGTATGTGTTAATTAATTCAAATGTACAAACTAAATAAAATAATTATATAATAAAATAAAAGATACGAAATTTAAAAATTTGATTTAAAGTATAATTTTTTTAATAATTATAGAATAGAATAAAATAAATATTTTTAAAATAAAATACGGAAATACATATAATTAATAAAATTGATTAAAAAATTAAAAAAATAAATTTTTTTCAACTTCTCTTTTATTGAATAAAAATTTAAAAAAGTAAAATTTTATTTTTTAGATAAAATAATAAATACCAATAATTATATTTTACATATTTACCCTTACACTTAACGGTCAACTAACGATCAAATATAACTATAAGGCAGGTAAGTGATACAATCTCTATTCTTTCTCCCTAAGTGATACAAACTCAAATTTTAAGAGAGAAATATGATAATATTCCTTACATTTTATTTTACGATTTTTTTTCCTTTAGATTATAAATAATAATAATACGAGTATTCATTAGTTGATGCCTCATTACTTTATTGCTAATTGATAAAGGGGGCATACTAGACAGGGAAGAAGTCAAAAATAAATAAATAAAAAGTTAAAATATTTAAAAAATAAAATTAATTTACTAATATTTTAAAAATAATTAATAAAAATAAAAGTAAATAAATAATTTAAAAAAATATAAGAATTAAATTATATATAAATCTAAAAATTAAATCTAAAACATAAATATTATAATAAAACTTAAAAGAAATTGTGGGGTGGTCTTCAAGCATTCACTGCGCTCCCCCACTTATACTAAAAGGATTTAGTTATAATATTGTTAATTTTTTAAAAGATAACATTTTAAATATGTAATTTAAAAATTAAATTTTTTAATATAAAACGTAAAATATATTAGTAAAAATTAAAATCATAACGTAAAAATTTAATTGTAAGTTTTAAAATTTGAAACTTAATATTTATATATATATATATATATTTTCAAAATAGAAAACTTAAAATATTTAATATAAAAGTAAAAAAAATATAATATGAAATTTTCAAAAAAAAGTACATATAATAATACATTACGTGTGTTGTAATCAATTCTACTAGATAGCTATATAACGAATAAACATCAAAACAATGTAAAAAATTCAAATGATATAAATAATTTTAGATAAAATATCACATATAAGACAAAATTTATGAGGTTGTTTAATTGTATTTTCAAATGTTATTTTTATTACTTAAAAACATAACCTTTGTTTTAACATTATAAAATTATATGTATAATCTACAAATAATATAGTCGAACATTTGCTAGAAGTCGGAAGTCGAGATAAGTTCAATTAATTATAGTGCTGTATCAAGATGTTTATACCTAATTTGGATATCTACTCTTATTTAAGAAAATATGCTCATCACTACAGTGAGAATTCGGACTATTATATTAAGCAGAAGTCTTGCGTACTCTTAATTCAATTCTCTTTCTTAGCATATTTATTACTTTGTATTTTATTTGATGAGTGCACATAACACTATTTTAATGAAAACTTATATATACAGACTATATTTAATTAATAATTTATAATTTTTTATTTTATCAAATAGTAAAATTTATATTTTTAATATAATTATTACATATGATAACACTATAATATATTAGTGACATTTTAATTAGTATTAAAATAAAAAAATAAAAAAATAAATAAGAATGAAAAATCTATTCCTCATATAGAGATTCTCCATTTCCACCTCATTAAATTTTATTGAGAAATGGAATGAGGAATGGGGATCAAAATTATAACGGGGGAACAAAAAATGCCTCCCCACCCCCACCCCGCCTCATTGCCATCCCTATCCAAGTGCAAAACTAATCATCAGATTTGCTCCTCTTACACTATCATTCATCTTCAACAACCTATTCATTAATGAAAAATATGAAATCTGATCCAAATTTTCAAATCATAGTCGATAGTCATAGAATTTGTTGAAACTCGGGTGCAGGATGTTTAAAGTAATCAAATGTTACAGATAACGTTATGCCTACGTTTAACACCAAGAGGTAAGCATGCTGAATTATTATTAAGAGACCGGTTGATCAATCTCCACTGGCACACCCCTTACAACCGCAATGAGCACACTCTATAACCTTCTCCTCCCTCAGGTTCTTGGGTACTCGACACACGCATGTGGTTTGGAAGTTGTGATCGCGTGGCTGCATGCATCTTAAGCAACACAGACGTTCATAACCCGGCTGCAATTTGAAACAGAAAAACATGTGGACAACTTCAATATGATTAAATCAACATTTTCCAGAGAAAACAAGATAGAGAGAATAAACATATTGAGAGATATGAATAAAAGGAACTGAGCTTCTAGCAATATCTCATAAAAACTCTCTACACATTCTGGAAATTTATTCTAATCTTTTAATGTAATATTTATCCCTGACTAAATCTAACTTTAACTTTCAAATTACTCTCTGATTTCCAGCTTCGAAACTCAAACATAGCAAATTCTGCTGTAAGCAATAATTTGACCACTATATAGTCTTGTTTAAGAAGAGACACAACAAAACATACTTCATATAGAGTATGAATTCGAATATAAATTATGGGACAAACCTTCTTCCATTTTGCAATGAGGTTGCGATCTGCATAGCCTTGATCCAAACAGAACTCGTATAGCTCCTGAGATATTTCCTTCCTTCGGTGGTAAATGTCAAAGATATATCGGCTCTTCTGATGAGCTATTTTAAAAATAGGCCACAATGTCTCACATTTCCTCTTGCCATCATGTGGATCATTCTCAGCTGTCCAAATAGACATAAATTTATTAGTTTCACAAGTGCAACAAACAAATTTTATTACAACATCTTAAAGAAGTTCTGCAACATTTGCTTCATCTGGACCTTCTCTCATCTTTGCTTGTAGTTCACGGAGTGTTGGCTCAATCAATTCCCATCCCTCTGGATAAGTGACACGGTTTGTCTTGACCTTTGGCATTTTTATATCTGCCACAAGAGCCATGGAGCACACAAACCACAAAGAACAAAAATTAATACAAATACCAAGCTTTTAGAACAAAAAACAAACCAAGTGTTCATGAAATATGGGTTGCGTAAATCTGAAGAATCACTACAACATTAAAAACAAGCATACTTTTCTATTTAGCATGAACATAAGAACACAAAAATAACTACATAGCAAAAGCGGCATTTTGCCACAGATATGGAGAAAATCCACATTTCAGAATCTTAAAAGAAAGAAGCCTTTTGCAATTTCTCTCAACAAGATTCAAAATCAAAACAAAAACCAAAAAATAATAAATACGGTTGTCAATTTTGCTCCTAGTTTGATACTAGAATCTGTATATGGCTACTAATCCAGAAACATCGAAATATCACTCTGAAGTAGCAACAATGGAATAGAAAGTTTGAATTGGAATCCACAGAAAAACCATCTAATACACAATTCCAAAATACCCAACATAGGTTATTAGTTTTGTGTCTCATGGACCTTAAACACAAACATACACAAGTTAGTCATGTCATTTTGTGTCAACCCAAACCCACCATTATCCTGACCCAAACTAGCCCCCTATTGTTTACTTTATAATATTCCCATAGTAATTGGGTACGAGTGCCCCATTACTTGCAATACAAAATTTGTATTTCAACATTGTATTCTAATGTAAACCAACCTCTTCCTATCCTGATGTGAGCAGGAACTAATAAACCATAGAAGATAAGAGAAACAAATAGTAATCTGAAAAGAAAGAGTTGAAATTACATCTAATAAAATGTTATGTCGTATTCAAATCCTACATTCCCACTTACAGAATTTTTCATAATAACTAAACATAGCAATATAAATATTGTAATAGCATAGGAAAATAACTTAAAAAGTTTTCAAAAGGACCTATAATGGAGACTATGCATAACTGGATTTGACATGTTATAATCCACATGAATCGGAGATTTTACTAGCACCAAAATCTCTATTAAGATTACAAAATGTTGAGGTTTTAAGGTGTTGCCTTTGCACAGTGATATAACTGAAAGAACAATCATTTAAAGGAATTTTTTGAGTACACGAAGGAATTCAATTTGGCATAACAAATCACAGCTCCTTTTCTCTCTGCTAATAATAGCCCGTATATATTCCATGAACCTTAATCCAAACTTTTGTTGATCTTATAATCTCCTTTCTAGTATGAGAGGTGCTTCTCAATTTGAAACTTAAAATCTCCCTTAAGAATTCAGAAATTTGGAGGTATATTGATTTTTCCAGTTATATATGTATTGTTACAGTAACAGTTGAATTTCTTGTTTAATCACTTTATCGTACTCTCGTCTTTCTCATTAATATATGCTTTTTCAACAGAATTCAATCCAAAACGTAACCTTCAAACTTGCATTGGCAAAGTATCTACAGAAGCCTTTCAAATTTTATCCAAAGTCGCAATAGTTAGCGTGTTGAATTAAAATCTTCATACAGAACACACCAAAACATCTAAAATACATTTTTAGGACTTTAAAGAACATAAAATCATTTCTAATTGCCTGTTCTACTCAAATTATTCTGTTAGTATACATTCATAGTAATCTGAAGCTAATTGTAGTTAGTTGTTGAAGTCAACTTTAGTTATCTATGACTTTTAGATTTTAAGCTGCTATAATGCTTTTAGTGATTGGTTAATCAAACACACTTAACTGAATTAGAGGCTTCCTATTGAACAAGTCAACAACGCCATCAAAACTACCTTTGAATTTCCTTTTCCAAAAACTAGCCTATTGAGCTACCTGTTCTCTTTGGATTCCCTAGCTGTGGTTGGTTTGTATAGTTTTAAACTAATTGTAGATCCAGTTGGCGGTGTCAATAAGGACTACATAAGTATTTACATGAAAACTAGTACTGGTTATCTCGGGCACGCTTGACTCTTTTGTATCATGGTAAAGGGCAGAATTTGGTGCTTAGCGAGTGAGATTTCTTATGTGTTTAATTATTTGTTTTAAAACGAGCTTATCAAATTTAATTAGCACTAAAGATGGCTCTTAGATTAGCACATGATCATATTCTAACTAAAATAGCACTTAATGCTTCAGTATTTCTACTTAACATTCATCCATTGCATCGAGAAGCCAACAAAGAAAAATCACCTGTCAATATAGTCGAAACTGGTATCTGCGGTGGCGAGGCGCACGATGGCGGTGATAGTAGACGACGAGTCCCGGCGAATTACGGCTTAGGTAAGCGGCGGCGCTTGCGGCTGTGGTGTTCGGTTGGAGTTTCTTTCGGTCGAATGACGGAGACGTTGGATGGTGCTTGACGGTCGGCGAGTCTTGAAGCTAATGGTGTCTTTTCCCGGCGACAATTTGGCTGTACTTGTAGAGCTCACGGTGGCTGGGGTTTTCGATTCTCTCGTGGATGAGCAGTTAATGATAGGGGAAAAAATAAATAAATGAAAGGAATTAGTTAAAATATAAAAACGAAAATAACGGGTTAATTTCAGTTTTTTTTATTATTTAAAAAGAATATTAACTTCATCCCTCATATATTTTATATTATTATTTTACATTCTTATTATTTTAAAATTATATTTTTAATTCTTATATTTTTAAATATATTAAATATATAAACTATAGCTAATTAATCAACCAAAAATATATATACTTATCTCTTATTGGGTTGATTTTTTTGACTGAATTAATCTTTTGAAAAGAAAATAAAAAATAATAAAATTAAATCTGAGCTATCAAAAAAAATCACGGAATAATATTTTTTTTACAAAATTCAGGTCTAATAATATTTTTTTTAATTATTCTATCTAACACGTTAAAAGACCAAAACAAACACAAATATTTAATTATTTTTTAATTAAAATTTCAATAAAAGAGGAATTCCATCGAACTAAAGAAATAATAAGTATATAAAAAAAAGAAAAAAAAGAAAAAATAATTTTTTTTATATAAATAAATTTTATTAATTAATATTAAATGACAAATTTAGTATAAATTATTATCATCATTTGTAAAAAAAGACAAAAATAAAATATTATTTTTTAATTTATGATAAACTACAAGATATGTATTTTTTTTTATTTGTATTGCATACATAGTTTAAAATATTTGATCTTAAATTTGATAATTATCATAATGTACAAACACTGATTTACCATATTGTAAAATAATTAATGGATATAACATATGACCACATTTAATTCGGTGTTATTTTCAACTCTAAATATTATTCAGTTTTAAATATTTTGAATTTCATTAAAATAAGAGGGATCTTTTCGACATCTCACAATATCTGTAATTTTCCATCATATTAAAGTATGAACATAATTTGATAATAAATGTCGCAGTATATATGCCTAAAACTCAGCCTGGACCCGATTAAATTATTAAAACCTGGGCCCTGCCCGGATTTTATCCGGGGGATTAGAATTTCAAAATTTTGATTGTGGGCTAAAAATTAGAATCTAGCGTTCCTTTTTGTAACTGACTTGTGAAAAAAAAAAAATAAATTCAACATTACTTTTTTAAGTGATTTGGGCTAAAAAGAAAACTCCGTTACTGTTTCAGATGATTTGGGCCAACAAACTCAAAATAAACAAAAACCCAAAAATAAAATCAGAATTTGTAACCATTTTAGGCCTGTTTTACAAAATTAACAATAACAATAAATAACAGCCCATGAACTATCACACTGCTGCTTGCTGCCTCTCCTAGAGAGTGCAAAGATACAGAATTCTTTTGTTACAGAATGTTAGAGAACCCAGCAATTCACTGCAAGTCACAAAATCTATTATTTGACTCTGTAAGTCTGCAAGCAACAAAATAACCCTCAATAAAATAAAATAAAATAAAATAAAATAAAATAAAATAAAATAAAATAAAATAAAATAAAATAAAATAATTCACAGCATGTTACATAATGCACCAATTCTAAAATCAAATTTCCTGTTGAATGTAATCCCAAAGCATAAACAAGAATTTCCCTCATCCCAATAAATGCATCATTTAACAAAAAAAAAAAAAAAGAACGAGAAAACAAATGTAGTGCCTATTATTAAGATTAGTGTAAATAATTAATATAAAATCATATAGAAACAAAGACCATTTTGGTGGTATGTTCTTAATGCTAATCAAATGTCAAAGAAATTAAATAGATAAAGGTAAAAAATTAATATTCTATAGAATGCCTTTAGGATACATATATAATTAATTTCTAATGGCTAAAGTTTTTAATGTTGCGGAGAATAATCAATAAATGAAATGGAGCCATGAAGAAAGACTGCCTTAGTGCCTTTTAATTAGCCTTCTAATCCGGCTGAAATCTTTTAAATAAATAATCCAGATGTGCATGCTGTGAATTATAGCTAATTAATTGGCCGGTAAACCTTAGCTAATTTCAACTATATTAAATGTATAAGCTATAACTAATTAATCAACGAAGAGTGTATATCCTAACCTCTTATTGGACTGACCTTTCATCTACCTCTACATCGACTGGATTAATCTTTTGAAAAGAAAATAAAGAATAATAAAATTAGGCCCAAGCTATGAAGGAATCATTGGCTAATGTTTTTCTGCAAAGGGCAAGTCTAATAAGAGAGTTTCTTAATTATTTTATCTAACACATTAGAAGACCAAAACAAACACAAATTTTCTTTGCTCATGTAAGGACATTCACGATTTTCTGAAATAAAGCAAGAGGAGAATTGCTCTAGCAAGTTGATTCAAATGATTTTTTACTGTGTAATATCGAAACTATATTCTCATTAGAAACTATATTCCCACCAATAGAAAGTTGAGAGATCTGAGATTTGGCTGCTTGAATTTTAGTGCTTTTATCACCTTCAGTAGGCTATTTGACTCTAGCTTTGTCCCACTAGAAAAGATATTAGTTTTGAACCACCTATGCAACTTCAAAATTAGCTAAAGCTTTCTCTTTGAGATGCTGACCATTTAGATCATTGTTAGAGATATCTTCTTGAATAATCGCCAATTTAGAATGAGCTAAAACAACTGCTTCATCAACATTGGGAAAGGATTTCAAATGCCAACCTTTTAAAGTCTCCTTTAATGTCTTTAATTTATGTGATAAAGTATACATAGGACATCCATAATGCTGTTTAAAATTCCAAGAATCAGTCACAAGTTGTTTGAAATTTGCATGTTGCATCCACTTAGAGAAAAAATGAAAAGACTTAGGACTTTACTGAATAATTTAGGAAGAAGAAACAAGTAAAGGGCTTTGATCCAAGACAATACAAGGTAACACCAAACAATTGCTAACCGGCCAATAATCAAACCAATTGGTTGAACAAAGTGCTCTATCAAGCCGAAGTTCCATATATGACCAAGTATATCTTGAATGACGGACTTTAGTAATGGCAGGGGTTAATCTATCGTTTTCTTCTTCTGTGGTCTCTAAAGAAACTTTCTGACCATTCGTCTTATTTGTTGAATTGTAAACTTAATTTAGAATATTTACTTGTCTAAATTGGTGTATTAGATTTAGTAAATAATGGTGTACTAGATTTGATAAACAATGGTGTACTAGATAAAAGTAAATATTGGTGTATTAGACAAAGTCAACATTGGTGTGTTAGACAAAGTCAACATTGATGTTCTACATGAAGACTAAGTCAATGGCTTAGAATGATTTGTTTCAACTATAAATAACCCTCCCCCCTTAAGGTTTTAGAATTAAGTTAGAAATAAAGCTTGAGTCCTTGTTCAACTATTTGATAGTGTTTATTTATTTCTTGTAAATTTGTGTGAGAAATAAATATATTTGTGTGTTTTGAGTCATTACGAAATTCTTATTTTCAACAAAATGGTATCAAAGCTCGGTTTTGTAACGTGGATGTTATATTTGTTTGATTATGTGCATATTTAGAAAATTCTGTCAAAAAGGCCAAGATTGCCTAAGGAGTTTGGGTTTTAAGTGGGACTGTTGTGACCCCTCCAGTCTTTCCTGAAAATTTTCTTAGTGTATATTTTTACACCTATAAACATTTATATTACTATCCGAAATACTGTTAGAAAGTTATGACAAATGGAGGTATGACACCATTCCAAGTTCCAATTATCAATAGAAGCAATTATGATAATTGGAGCATAAAAATGAAGGCACTCCTTGGATCACAAGATGTGTGGGAGATCGTTGGAGAAAGGTTATAATGAACCTAGAGATGATGTTGCCATTTTCGTTTTGACTCAAGCACAAAGAGACACATTGAAGGACTCGAGAAAGAGAGACAAAAAAACTCTCTATGTCATTTATCAAGCATTAGATGATGATGCTTTTGAGAAGATATCAAATGCAACTTCCGCAAAGCAAGCATGAGATAAACTTCAAACATCCTACAAAGGTGCCGAGCAAGTGAAAAAGGTACGTCTTCAAACATTGAGAAGAGAATTTGAAACTTTATATATGAAGGAAAGCGAGTCAATTGTTAATTATTTCTCTAGAATTTAAGTTATTTCTAATCAATTGAAAAGAAATGGTGAAAAATTAAGTGAAGTAAGGATAATGGAAAAGATACTACGATCTATGGATTCAAAATTTGATCACATAGTCACAACAATTGAAGAAACTAAAGATTTGGAAGAAATAACGATCGACCAACTACAAGGATCATTGCAAGCCTATGAAGAAAAAATAAAAAAGAAGTAAGGCATCTCTGAACAACTTCTCAAGATGCAATTCAAGGAGAAAGAAGAAATTCAAAGCTATGATAGAAACCAACGTGGTTGAGGTAGAGGTCGAGATCAAGGACAAAGTAGAGGCCATGGTCGTGGACGAGGTTGGAATTATAACTACAATAATTTCAATAACTATGAGAAAGGAGAAAGCTCAACACGAGGTTGTGGAAGGAACAATCTAAATACAAGGTACGACAAGTCTAAAGTCAGATGTTATAATTGTCAAAATTTTGGCCATTATGCTTCTGCATGTAGAGCCTACAACAATGAAGTGGAAGAGAAGGCTAACTATATGGAAGAAAAGAATCAAGGAGATAAAACTGTCTTGTTAGCATACAAAGACAATAATGGAGGCCAAGAGAACACATGGTATCTTGACACTGATACGAGCAATCATATGTGTGGAAAAAGAAGTATGTTCGTGGAGTTAGACGAATCAACAAATGGAAATGTTTCATTTGGCGATGATTCAAAAGTAGCTGTGAAAGGAAGAGGTAACATTCTTATACAATTGAAAGATGGTAGACATCAATTTATTGGAAATGTCTATTATGTGCCTAATATGAAAAGCAATATTTTAAGTTTAGGTCAACTCTTAAAAAAAAAGTTATAACATTCATATGAAAGATTATAGTCTTTTTATAAGAGATGACAAAGACAACTTAATTACTAAAGTGAAAATGTTAAAGAATAGAATGTTTTCTTTGAATATTCAAAACGATGTTGCGAAATGTTTAAAAGCTTGTTACAAAGATGCATCATGGCTATGGCATCTTCGATTTAGGCATCTCAACTTTGGAGGGTTAGAGCTATTGGCTAAGAAGGAGATGGTAAGAGGTCTTTCTTACATCAATCATCCGAACCAACTTTGTGAATGATGTTTATATGGGAAGCAATTCAGAAAAAGCTTTAAAAAAAAGTCTACCTTTAGAGCTAAGAAACCACTGGAGCTCATTCATGCTGATGTATGCGGTCCATTCAAGCCAAGATCTCTTGGTAACAATAATTATTTCCTTCTCTTTATTGATGATTTTTCAAGAAAAACATGGATCTATCTTTTGAAGTAAAAGTTTGAGGTATTTGGAGCTTTCAAGAAATTTAAAGCTGCCGTTGAGAAAGAAAGTGGTCGTCAGATTAAGGCCATGAGAACTGATCGTGGAGGAGAATTCACTTCAAAAGAATTTCAAGAATTCTGTGAAGCAAATGGAATTCGACGATTCTTAACTGTTCCGAGATCCCCCCAACAAAAAGGTGTTGCTGAAAGAAAGAATTGAACAATTCTCAACATAGCGAGGAGTATGTTGAAAAGTAAAAGACTACCCAAGGAGTTTTGAGCTGAAGCTGTATCAATTGCTGTATATCTATCCAATAGATCTCCAACAAGAAGCGTGTGGGGAAAAATACCACAAGAAGCATGGTGTGGAAGAAAGCCTGGTATTTCTCATCTTAGCGTTTTTGGAAGTGTAGCTCATGTTTATGTACCAGACGAAAGAAGAACAAAGCTGGATGATAAAAGTGAGAGTTTTATCTTCATTGGCTATGATTCAAGTTCAAAGGGTTACAAGTTGTATAATCCAAACAGCAAAAAGAATGTGATCAGCCGAGATGTAATTTTTGACGAAGAAGAAGAATGAAATTTTGGTCCAGATGTCGATGACTTCAACTTCGTTCCTTTGTTTGAAGAAGAACCAATAATGGAGCAAGTAGGAGATGCAAGAGAAGAACCTACTACTCCGCATACTCCACCAACTTCACCAACAAAAAACAATCAAGGAGATTCACCACCATCCTTTTTAAAAGAAAGAAATGAAGAACGCACAAGGAGTTTCCAAGCTCTCTATGAGGTAACTAAAAGGTTAGATAATCTCACTCTTTTTTGCCTTTTTGCTGAGTGTGAACCAATGAGTTTTGGAGAAGCTATATAAGATGAAAAATGGAGAAATGCAATGGATGAAGAAATTAAAGCTATTGTGAAGAATGATGCGTGGGAGCTTGTGTCACTTCCTAAAGGACACAGAGCTATTGAAGTCAAATGGGTGTACAAAGCAAAGCAGAATTCAAAAGGAGAGATTGAACGATACAAAGCGAGGCTAGTTGAAAAAGGCTACAGTCAAAGAGCCGGCATCGACTATGATGAGGTGTTTGCTCCGGTAGCATGCTTAGAAACTGTAAGACTAATCATTTCCTTGGCAGCTTAAAACAAGTAGAAGATCCATCAAATGGATGTAAAATCTACATTCTTGAATGGAGTTCTCGAAGAAGAAGTCTACATATAACAACCTACAGGTTTCGAAGTCAAAGGGCAAGAGGACAAGGTGTTGAAATTGAGAAAGGCTCTCTATGGTTTGAAATAATCACCAAGAGCATGGAATAGTCGAATCGACAAGTATTTCCAAAAGAATGGTTTCACTAAGTGCCCTTATGAACATGCACTTTACATCAAGATCAAAGATGAAGATATTTTGATCGTGTGCTTGTACGTAGATGATTTGATTTTTACTGGAAGTAATTCAAACTTGTTCGATGATTTCAAGAACACAATGACTAAGGAGTTTGAGATGACTGACATTGAGCTTATGGCGTATTACCTCAGTATCGAAGTAAAACAAGAGAAAGATGAAATTTTTATTTCACAACAACGCTATACAAAGAAGATCCTCAAGAAGTTCAAAATGGAAAATTGCAAGCCTATTAGTACGCCAATTGAGTGTGGAGTTAAGCTCTCGAAGCATGAAGAAGGAGAAAAAGTAGATTCAACTCTTTTCAAGAGTTTGGTTGGATGTTTACGATATTTAACATGTACTAGGCTCGATATTCTCTATGCAATAGGACTTGTAAGCCGCTACATGGAAACTCCAACAAACACACATTTCAAGGCTGCAAAGAGGATTCTTCGTTATCTAAAAGATACAACAAACTTTGGTTTGTTCTATTCATGTTCAGATGATTTTGAACTTGTTGGATATAGCGATAGTGATTGGGCTGGAGATACTGATGATCGAAAAAGTACAACTGATTTGTATTCTTTACGGGAGACACCACTTTCACTTGGATGTCAAAGAAGCAACCAATTGTAACACTTTCCACATGTGAAGCTGAGTATGTAGCTACCACATCATGTGTTTACCATACAATTTGGCTTAGAAACTTACTAAAGGAGCTGAGGTGGTCACAAGAGAAGACAACGAAGATTTATGTTGATAACAAGTTAGCTATGGCATTGGCAAGAAATCCGGTGTTTCATGATCGAAGCAAGCATATTGACACGTGTTACCACTACATAAGGGAATGCATCACAAGAAATGATGTACATATAGAGTACGTGAAGTCTCAGGATCAAATTGCTGACATTTTTATCAAGCCACTCAACAAGAAGATTTTATAAGATTGAGAAATTCACTTAGTGTGATTAGATTAAGTTTAAGAGGGAGTGTTGAATTGTAAACTTAATATAGAATATTTACTTATCTAAATTGGTGTACTAGATTTAGTAAATAATGGTGTGCTAGATTTGGTAAACAATGGTGTACTAGATTTGGTAAACAATGGTGTACTAGATAAAAGTAAATATTGGTATACTAGACAAAGTCAACATTGGTGTGCTAAACAAAGTCAACATTGGTGTTCTACATGAAGACTAAATCAATGGCTTAAAATGATTTGCTTCAACTATAAATACCCCTCCCCTCTTAAAGTTTTAGAATTAAGTTAGAAATAAAGTTTGAGTCCTTATTTAAGTATTTGAGAGTGTTTACTTATTTTTTGTAAATTTATCTGAGAAATAAATACATTTGTGTGTTTTGAGTCATTACCAAATTCTTATTTTCAACATTATTACCATCATCTTCATCATCAGTTCTTGTCTCACTATTGATTGATTGATTGAGTAACAACTTAGATGGAAACCAAATTTACTTTGTCATTCAATTTTGCACTTTCACTAGAATCCTTTACCTTCTTTTCTGAGATGCTGTCATTTCCAAACTGCGACAAATCAACTACCAATTGTGATTTTGTATTTTTTGTGGGGCCACTAGTGTCACTATAGATGAATCAATATGTATAACTTCCTTTTATTTTTTTGCAGGATTATTTATTTTCTTTTCCAACTCAATAGAAAGATTTGGGTTTGGTAATTCTTCTATAGTAACACCAAGGCAGGTTGAGGCAGTATAGTCTTCCTTTCCTGTCACTTTTTTTGCCTCTAAGGTTTCTGGTTTTCCTTCCCCTTGAAACAACCCTTTTATAGGATTTGACTTTGTATTTGAACCATCTTGATTCATATCTGCTACCAAAGTTGAGTAGATATTTTGGAGCAACATCTCTATTTCTTCCGAAATAGGAATTGTATTTGATTTGAGAGCTTTCTCCAAATTCTCATAAATGGATTTTTTCTTCAAATCTTTCATCACCATTTTGTAAACTTGTTTTATAAGAGGTTTTGAATATTTTTTCTGTGTCACATGGGTTCTACATTCGGACACTGTATGACCAAAACGAAGGCAACTAGAACACTTTGTAGGTAAGTTCTCATAATAAACTTCCACATCAAACCCATAATCTAACAGTTCAATCGTTAACCAATTTGGGAAAGGATTGTTAAGATCTACTTCAACAAGAAGTCTAGCAAAATATCCAAATCTCTTTTCACGCGTTGCTCTATCAATTTTTAGAGGTATACCTATACCCTTCGCAATAGTCATAAGAATTTTTGGATGTCAATACTCTAGACTTAAACCATAAATCCGAATCCACAATTTGAGTATGAGATTGGATATTTTGGTCAAAAGGATTAACATTGGGCTGCCACTAGTATAATTGAAATATCCCTTACAAACCCCACCACTCCAAACTCGATGCATATATGAATCAATTGAAAAATGAATGTAAAAAAATCCATGTGCTAGAGGAGTCATCTACCAAGGAGATTCAGTTTTCCAAGTCTTTCCCAAAACAATTTGTACTTCATCGAACTTCATGGGCTTAGAGCCAGG
Organism: Melia azedarach; assembly: GCA_028052125.1. Lineage (NCBI taxonomy): Eukaryota > Viridiplantae > Streptophyta > Magnoliopsida > Sapindales > Meliaceae > Melia > Melia azedarach. Next base: position 9,493,424 of record CM051394.1, on the reverse strand, counting down.
ACGAAGGAGGATTCGGTGGATAAGGTTGGGTCGGCATAAAGAGAGCTCTTGTTTATGTAGACCTTGATCAATTTTATATACACAGTTATTAGATAAGAAACATTTCAATTATAGTTTGATATATATTCTTTTATAATCTTTTTCTATATATCGTGATTTAGTAACATATTTAATTTATGTATATAATATAAGTGTTGCGAGTATCCACACCATCATTTATTTGTTTATATTTAATCAATGGATAATGTGATTTACTCCCTGATTTTTTGGGAAAAAGGAGATACCCATTAACTTTTTTTCTAATCTTACATACCCCTGACTTTCAAAGAAACTTGAAATACCTCATAAGATACTATTCTAGGCATTATTTTAGATCTAAATTAACTATTTTACTCTATAATTATTAAAAATATAAAAAATAATTTAATTGTCTTTATATTAAAATAGTATATTTAAAAATTATGTATAATTAATATTGTTAAAATTTTTTCTAATTGTCAACTTTTATAACATTAATTGTAAGCAAATTTTAACAACATCATTTGTAAAAGTTTTACGACATAAAATATGCTAAGAAATTATTAAAAACTTTTACAATATGAAATTTTTTTAGTTGTAAAAAATTAATTATTTTTACTTTTACAATAAATTTTTTACAACTAAAAAAATTGTAGAAAATTAACAATAAATTTTAATAATATTTATTATATATAATTTTTAAAATAGATTATTTTAATAAAATGATCAATGATAAAATTATTTATAATTAATATTGTCAAAATATTAACAAATTTAAAAGAAAATAATTAACAATCAAAATATCATTATAATTTTTAAATTAATTATTATAATAATATATTATTGATTATTATATAGTAAAAATAAAAACAATTAAAGTATTTTATATGTTTTAATAGTTAGGAGGTAAAATAGTTAAGTTATATCAGAAAAATGCTTAAAATAGTGTTTTAATGATATCTCAAGTTTCTTTAAAAGTCAGGAGGTATGTAAGATTAGGAAAAAAGTTAAGGGAGTATCTCCCTTTTTTCAAAAAATCAGGGAGGGTAAATCACATTATTCCTTTAATCAATTATAAAAACTTTCATCATCTGGCCATTTGCAAGAGAAAAAGACTAAAAATAATTAATAAACAAGTTAACGTTTATATTTAAATAATTAAAATAAAAAAATAAATATATTAATCAGATTAAAATTTTAGTTAAATTCAAACTTTACCAAAAAAAAAAAACTACCTAAGTCATTCAAAAAAGATAAAATGGAAGAGGTTGCTACCAATGTTGGTAGAACCATAGAGAGACTGCCACTAAGATCAGCCTGTTCACATAATCGGTGTTCTCATTGCACTCAATATGCCGTTCCATAAGCGGTAGTCTCTATTTTCTTTTTCCAGGTTTCATGATCATCTAAAGCAAACTGATCAATTATAAGGCTTTGCTTGAACTGCAATAAGGCAGAATATTCATGGTCATCGCATAGTGGCTGAAACGAGTAAGTTTAAGATGATGAACAATGAGTCAAAATTAAGCGTATGTTCGGTTCGAAGAATGGAGGGGGAAAAGGAATAGAACTTATGCACGAATATTCATTAAAAATATCTGAATGTAATTAAATTAAAAATTGTTGACTTAAATTTAGATAAATAAATATCTAAATGATTTAAATATTTTATTGGTCAATAATACTTTTAATTTATTACTTTATATATATATATATTAATAACTAAATATATTAGCATAAGATTTTTTAAAATATATATGTCAATATATCAATTTTAAATTTTATTTTTATAAAAAAATTTTAATATATATATTAAGACATTTAAGATAAAAAAATAAATATATTATTTAGATTCAAATTTAAATTAAATTCAAAGTTTAACCATATATAGATTTTAGACAGAAAAAAAAAACACTACCCAAGTTGTCAAATATGTAAAAATTATTGAGATTGATATGATATAATGATTTATTTTTCTATCAAATCTCAAATTTCGGTTCAAAGTCAGGTAGGAATTTTTATGGTGTACCTCTATCCTGTTCAACTGCAAAAAGTCAATAATTATACATTTATAGAGAGAGAAAACCAAGCTCTCGATCCTAAATCAAGAGAAGATTAAAAAATTGATTTAAACTATTTGAAATTTGACACTATTGATGAATTATTTAAGACAGTAAATTATATGCATCCGGTATTTCTCTTGTATACCAACACGTCAAAACCACTCCATTGCCACTCTAAAAAAAAAAATTCTAAAATTTGATGCTCTCAATCCCGCTAGATGGCCGGGTATTAATATTCCAGCCAGCCGCAGTTGAAGGCGAACAAAGAAATGAAGATTACTCAAAGAAATTGAAGAAAAGAAGATTGCTCCAGGACATTGACCAATAAAATAATAACAATAAATGTAAACGAAAATAATAATTAGTATTATGATAACAGCAAAGAAAAAAAAAAGAGAAATGGGTGGCAACTGCAATAAGGGTTACTAAAAATCCTATTGACAATTTTAAGACAGGTGAAATTTTTATACAACATTTATTCATGAGAACTGAAATTACGAAATGAAAAATTTAAACAAGAGACTACTTTCACATCTTTCCACCACCGATGATCAATTAAGAGTCACCGATCTTCAAAGAAAAACTAATTCCTACCTCTCCTCCTTTCAAAAGATTTTAGTTGCAGTCCAAAAATTTTTGCAAGCCATTCTAGTTTCCTTACGCTGAAGATGTGCCCAAGAATGACTCCTATTATTGTCCCACTTGCATATCCAATCAGAATTATTCTCCACCCAAATGAAAAATGAGATTCTGAGTCTGCATCTTCTTCTTGTGAATTCCCAGATTTTTCACATTTTCTCAACAAAGGTTCTCCGCACAAACCGGGATTTCCATCAAATGAACTAAGATTGAATGTTGTGAATTGTGTTCCTCGAGGTATTCGACCTATGAGATGGTTGTGTGACACATTGAAGAATGCAAGTGCTGTAAGATCTCCTAGTTGTTGAGGAATTTCTCCTGAGAGCTTGTTATTGGAAAAGTCCAGTGATTCTAGCATTATTAGGTTATTCAAAGATGGTGGAATGTGACCTTCGAGATTGTTGTTGGAAAGATTGAGAGTTTGAAGCCCTTTTAAATTTGCAATTGATGTTGGAATCTGACCAACAAATTTGTTATTAGAGAGAATAATCGCTGTTACCAAATTTGAGAGCTTTTGATACTCCATCTTTATGCCTTTGTTACTCAGTGTTAGTGAGTAGTCAAAGGAGCCATAAATGGTGCCCATAGGATAAGCATGTGGCAAAAGTTTATCTTGCAAATATTCCAACTTACTTGCATTGGTATTTTTCATGGCATTCCAACTCTGGAAGTACTTTGATGGAAGATCGCCTGTAAATCTATTATGAGAGAGGTCAATGATGCGGAGTTTAGGAAACTCAAAACCTGTTTTAGGTTCCTTAATTATTCCATAAAATTTGTTGGATTTCAAAATGAGAACTTGTAACTCAGGAAGAGTTCCAAGGTACGAAGGGAAAATATCAGCGATTTGGTTATTTCCAAGATTAAGAAATTTTAGCTTTAAACAATTGCCCAAGGATTGAGGTATTCTCCCTTGCAATGAATTGTTACTTAAATCAATCATTGCGAGATTTGTTTGGGGGATGAAGTTTTGAGGAATACTTCCATGAAAATTGTTGCCTTGCAGTTTTAATATTGACAACTCATGACTGAAACTGCCCAAACATTCTGGAAGCTTGCCAGTTAAGTTATTGCAAGATAAGTCAAGAGCATGAAGTCGATGCAAACTGCATATCCCAGGTGGAATTTCTCCTATCAGATGATTGCTTGAAACTAAATAGGAATGGGTAGACATTGATGGAATTGGGAGTGGTCCTTGCAGATTATTAAACCTAAGGTCTAAAGTTGCTAAATTAGTCCATGGAAGAACAGAACGATTATGCTCGATGCTTGTCAACAGATTGGAAGAAAGGTTCAAATATTCTAAGCGACTTGTACTTACATTTAAGAACCATCCAGGTATTTGGCCAGCAATCTTGTTGAAGGAAAGATCCAGAGACATTAATTGATCTTGGTTCTGGAAGAAACGTGGGAACTCGCTAAGGTTACATGAATTGAATCCTATGACAATGAATTTCTGCAAAGTGGTATTGACAGTGGTTTTGGTGAGCAATGATAACTTGTTTGACGAAAGAAGCAATACTTCTAAACTTTTCATGTTAACAAGGAACATGTTTAGATCTACTGTGCCATTCAAATTGTTCGACGAAAGGTCAAGCCATTGAAGATTCTTGAGCTCAAAGATAGAACTAGGAATAGAACTTGCCAATTGATTTGAAGCAAGACGTAGATGTTGCACTTGAGTTAGGTTGCCAATTTCAGCTGGGATATGGCCGGTCAGTTGATTAGAATATAAGTTGAGATCTGATAGTTTGTTCAGGTTCATCAACCAAGCTGGTATTGGACCAGTTAATTGGTTATGAGTCAAATATAATGTCATAAGTTGAGTTAGGTTCGAGAGCGCAGAGGGGATTTCACCTGTTATGTTGCTGTAAGAAAGGTCTAATTCAATGAGGCTTTGAAGACTACGGATCCAAGATAAAGAATTAGAATTTAGGCCAAAAAATTGATTGTTAGAAATTGCCAAATAACTCAGCTGCGTAAGATTACTAAGTGAAGGCGGGAGTTTTCCTGAAAAGAGGAGGAGCCAACATCCAAGTAAGATAAGGATCTGAGATTTCCTATGGAAGTGGGCAACTCACACTTAAAGTTGTTAAAAGAAATGTCGAGATGAAGGAGCTTGGTCAAGTTACCAATCGAAGGGGACAACGTTCCTGAAAAGTAACAGTTAAATTAGTTTATATTTTATGAGATATTTAATTATAAATATCGCAATAACGTGAGATTAATTAACAGAAAAATCCCTAAGGGAATCACCTTGCAAGCCGCATCCACTGAAAGATAAAAAGTTCAAGGAAGATAAATTCGTCAAGGCCGGAGGTATGGAAGAGGAAATCTTCACCTCAGTAAGATCAAGTACCTTCAAGTTGAGTAGCTTCTCAACAAGATTTGTTAGACTTGGGTCTCGGAGCTCCAAATGATTTTGTGATACATCAAGGAAAACCAATTGGGAGAGCTGTAGTATCTCTGATGGTATTTGACCCGAAAAGACAGAATAAGAGAGGTCTAAATACGATAAGCTGGTAAGGTTCATGATCCCAGATGGGATACTGGATGAATTGAAATGATTATCAGCAAGGCTAAGCCATTGACGATGAACTAAGTGGAACAGGCTGCTATTAGAGTTGATAGAACCATAGAGAAAACTACTACTGAGATCAAGCTTGATAATGTGACCAGAGTCTTTATCGCATTTGATGCCATCCCACAAGCAGCAGTTACCATTTTCTTTATCTGAATTCCATGATTCAACCTTCGGATAAGCAGAAGGATTAATCGAAGCAGATTGATTAATGACAAGGCTTTGCTTGAATTGCAACAAAGAAGAACGCTCATTATCTGAGCAGCTAAGCGTAAGATGAAATAATGAGATTAAAACAATGAATATTTGGGTAAAAGTGAAGAAACACAAAGAAAATCTCATCGTGTTTACACGCAAGGGAGGTTGAAGGATTTTTGGTTTCGCTCAGGGAAGGTAAATTAAGATGCTTATTATAGGCCAAGCTTGCATATTATTGTCATTTGTCAAAAGGCATCCGGAATAAATTAAAAAATGGGAGTTAACGCATAGCTCCCTTAAGGTTTGAAAAACCTATACTTAAATGAAAAATTTAAAAAAATTCACACTTATCTCTCCTATACTGTTAGTTGACCCTTAAAAAACCATTAGAATTAAAAGTATTTTAGATATTTTATCAATTTAATCATTTTTAACTTGTTAGATAATTAATTCCTACAAAATATTGTATTATTATTTATTAATCATTTAAAATTTTAAGTTATAACGATGAAATTTTAAAATAAATTATATGAAAAATCATATAAGATCTATGTAAACAAAATAATATTATTACATTAATTTATAAGTAGAATTTATATATTTAATATTATTATTTATCACAATCATAAATTTTTTTAAGTTGATAATAATTTTAAAATTATACTTATTTTATGTGTATGTGTACCTAGTTAACAAAAATAATATAAAATATAATTTAATTAAATGAGTACATGATATATCAGATTTTTTTACATAGATTCTAAATATAAATTTTAAATTCAATTTTTTTTAAATTATAGAAAATAAGACTAATTCATTTTATATAAAATAGTATTATTATATAAATAATAATATAATATTTTATATAAATTAATTATATAATAAGTTAAAAATGATAATATTTAAAATTTTTTTTCATTCTAACGGTCTTTTAACAATAAATTAATAGTTTAGGGGACGTAAGTATAAATTTTTAAAATTTTTTATTTAAATATAAGTTTTTCAAACCTCATAAGAGATATGTGTTAATTCTCTATTAAAGAATTAACAAAACTGCATGGATCACGAGTTTTGAGAAAATATTCTAATATTATTTAAATCCTTAGCAGCATTATTAGACTCTTAACTCACCCTTCAACTTGTTAGAAATTATCTAAATAAAAATTAAAAAAGTAAATAGACTTGTTATGTTATAAAAAGTAGCCAGCAATAATTTGTAATTAATCAATTATTTTATGAAAAGACAGTCCGATACAGAATCATAATACTGCTAAAGTTATCTTTGTGCCTGTAAAGTTGATGATCAAGTGGGGTGGTTAGGATTACAGATAGCTTAGATAGTTTAGGGACTTTTGTTTTTTTGTCATAATATGTAATTAGTAGAATTTATATCTATTTCAGATACTTAAATATTTTGATTTTCTAAGTTAATAACAATTTTTAAAAAAAAATTTATTTAGTAAAAAGACAACTTACTTTTCTGTACGATAAATTCGATAAATTTAACTAATTTTATTATAAATGTTTTCATTGATTCATTTAAAAAACAAAAACAAAAAAAAATCAAATTCAAACACTCAAATTTTATTCACAATTTAGTCTAAGGGTCACTTTGGAATTTTTGTGAATTTTAAAATAATATATTTTTTTATACTATAAAAAAATTATTTTTAAAAAGAATCAATTTAACATTTGATAAATTTTAAAAATAATTTTGTATATTTGTTAAATTTATTGTTAAAAATATTGTAATAATGTAAATAACTAAAATAGACATAATAAATAACAATAAATAAACAATTCTTTAAATATTACTCTTATTTATAGTATTGATAAACTAATGACAAGTGAATTATATAATATAATATAATATATGCTTATCTAAATAATTTATAAAAAAATATAAATAAAAAGTAAAAAGAAAAAAAATTTAATTTTTCAATTTAAGTTAAAGCTTAAAAATTATTTATAAGGTTACTTTTGGATTTTTGTACTTTTAAATGAATATATTTGATATTATATTAACAAATAAAATAATTTTTTAAAATCAGATTTTGAAAAATAATTTTTTTTCTACTTCTCAAAATCTGTTATAAGACAATATAATTTTCTTAAAAATGATTTAAATTTTTTTTTTATCAAACACCTAAAATAATTTCAACTATTCAAAATCATTTTTACCTCTTCAAACATGGATTCTAAAAAGACTCTAATTCACAATTGGTTAAAGAAAAGCTACATTATAGTTTCTAATTTATTTATTTTTCACTAGTGCCAATGAACCCTTGCAAATTTTTTTTCCCTTCAGTTATTAGAATTTTGTTTAAAGTTAAAATTATCAAAAGAAACAAATAATTAACAATAAAATATCTACGAAAATATTATTTTATTTTTGAGATATATAGTTGCTTAACAATTTTTAAAACAGTGATAAATTGTTCACAAGCTTACAATTTTTAAATATCAACCTCATCTCTTCCTACTTTAATTTTTCTTTTTGAGTACCTTTGTCGACTTAAATATTTATTTATGGTGTCTTCAGTCTTCACAAATAGGCTTTGCATTGCAAAAGCAAATGTAAACTTTTGACACCGAACACTTCGACTTTTTTTTTTCCTCTTTTTGGTCACGCGTAGCACTTCTTTTTATTTTTTAATTTGATAACGCGTAATTGTTTATTTATTTTTAAATTAGTAACGTGAAATCGCCTTTTTTATTTGAAAAAAATAAAATTTAACTTTAATAATTAATTTATTAACAATTTTCATAAATAATCTTAATCTTATAATAATAGTAATAATAATCAACAGTATCTCTCTATTTTAGATATTACTTATTTATATTATGCGTTTTGTATATTTTAAATTTTACTATTTTTTTTCATATATCAAATATCAAATTATTAATTAGTATTTTTATAAAAATCAGGTTATTTATTATCTTTAATTAAATAATTAGTTAGTTAATTTATATACAAGTTATTATGATATATAATTTAATTCAAATTTATTTATTTATTTTTTAGAAGAAAGTTTTAACTTAATTTTAATATATAAGTAATTTATTTTTTTCAATAAAAAATAAACTATTAATTATATATATAAAATAAATTTTATATTATTATGCAGGATTATTTTTGTTTTTGTATGCACATTATTGACATTAATGAGAATAAATTGTTATTTTATTCGTTTCAAGGGCATTGCGGATTATTTTATCAAAAATAGAGAGACACTGATGATTATTGTTTAAAAATTAAAATTATTTATAAAGATTATCAATAAATTAATGATTAAAATTAAAAATTATCCCAAAAAAATATTCGCACTAGTAAGTGACTTTATTCTTTTCCTTTAATTTGTGACAAAGTTAAAATTTCATCATATAATTGATTAGATAATTTTTTCTTAGGAAAATTATCATTAACGTGATATTTAGGTGACAAAAGATGATATTTATATGTACCATAGACATACACGTCTGTGTTTAATTATTATTTATATAAATTATTTAATTTACCATGATGTATTGTAGGGTCTTAGAAACATTATAGACAGTGGTGGAGCATCTCAAATGCCAGAGCGGGTCCTGGCTCTCTAGGCCCATAATTTCTTTTTAATTTTTTAATATTTTAGCCTCACTTTTTAAATTTATATGCAGTTTAACCCTTACACTTTAAAAACTTATCAATTTACTCTTTTATTTATTTATTTTTTAAAATATTACTTTATTAACTTTACTTTTTAGTCATTTTGACCTTCTAAAATTTTTTGGCCCTCTCCAGTTATTTAATTCTAGCTCTGCCCCTGATTATAGGGTACCTGTAGTATTAAGCTAGGCTTCATTTAGCAAAACCTAAATAAGTATTTGATTTTTGTAAAATTTTGGGAGTTTTTAAAATAGGATTTTGGATAGGTTAAATTTCAAGTCATCCATTTTGTTTTATACGCTTCTTCTAAAAGCTAAGGGAGGGAGGGAGAGAGACTATAACCAGAGATTTAAGAGATAAAGAAAAATTTGAAAAGATCTAAAGTAAAATTTGTTATATAGCTTTTGTTGATAATTTGATTTATGGGTATATATTTTCTGTAAAATGGTTGTGTAACAAACATTATTAAGGAGGTTTTGATGAACTAATTTGGGTTTTTAAAAATCTAGCCCAGACCTGGGTTTAATAAAATCGGGTTGAGTCAAAACTTAGACCAGGACCTGAATCGGGTCAGGTAAAAAAAACCAAACTTTAAAAATTTGAAAAAATAAATATTTTTTCATATTTTTTGTTTAACTTGGCCGGTCTGACCTGACTTCAATTTACTTGAAGTCCAGAAGACTTGGAATTAACCTGGCTAAAGTTTGACCCAATTCGAGTTATAATAAAAAAATTTGGGTCTAGCTTGGTTTATATTTTAGGACTGGATTAAAAACCGGGTTCACCCAGGTTGGGCCAAGTCTGCATTTTTTTACCATCCATAGAATTGATATGTAATAGTAGCTAAGTTCGAAAATTTTGTAAATTTTATATTTTAAATTTTCCAAAATTGATTCAACCAGTTCTCTCCAACAAATCTGAGTTATCTTTATCACTCGTTGTTGGAATGGTCTTTTCATCCAATAATTCATCAATACTTTAATGGATTAGCAAGGCTTTCATTTTAAGCTTCTACAAATCAAAATCAAAATGCGAGTCTATTATGAGCTTCTCAATGTCAAACTTTGAAGATACCATACACCTAAAGGACCTAAAACTCTGATACCATTTGTTGAGACAATTTTATAAGTTGACGTTTAACATAATGCTAAAACATAAATTCGAGAACAAATTTTGAGCTAAGAAAATAAACAAAAGCATAAAATATATAATCATACGTGGTTCAATAGTTTGTCTACATCCATAAACTCAACATTAAGAATGAACCCAAGAACACCCCAAATGAAGACGTGAAAACTTGCTAGTTATTCACAGCCTTACTTACTCTCTATATACCTTTCATTAATAATGTAAAGACAAAATTATCTTTTTATTAAATTCTAATAAACATACAAAAAATAGACAAGTACTCTTTACCTAGCTCCAATTTAACCAGTAAATTTCCAGCTACATTTATAAGCAAATAATAAAAGTTTAAATTAAAAATAAATAAACAAAAAAGATTATCTAAATGCATAAATTTAAAAAAAAGCTTAAAATGACTAGCATAAAATGCACATAAAAACGTTGTAAACTTTTATAATAAAATATTATATAACAAATTACGTGGAATTATATCATTGTAAGAATCTAATAACTTATAATAAGTGATATCTTTAATTTTGCTATATGATTGTACTTAAATTATCTATTATTAAGCAGCGTACTTAACGTTATTTATTCTATTTTAAGTAATTATTTTATATTTCAAGTATTTTAATTTTATTTTACAGGTGTTGACTTGTTTTAACATGAAAGACAAGAAAATGAAGCATAAAAGCACGTTCGCTAGCCATTTGTGAAAATCACAAAATTTATTTTTGGGGACTGAAGTGTAAGAGATTCAAGGGCCAAAATGCAAGAAATTTCAGGAGCAAAGGGCAAGAATCTTGGGGTTGAAAATATAAACCAAATGAGGATTAAAATAAAAATATATCAAAATAAAGACCTAAATTCAAAATAATCAAAAGCAAAGGGATCCAATTAATATTTACCACACAATCTGCCTTTCTTGGCATAATTAATGGTGCGACCGCGCCATGCATTCTGGCCCTAGGTAGAGAGGATGGCACCACCGTGCTACTAAGGCATGCAACTGGGCCACTCATGCTGTCTCTTTGCGCCTTCGGGCTATTTTTGGCTCTCCGACACCTACTGAACGTGATTTGGACCTTTTTTTTTTGCTTAATCTTAGTTCTAGGATCATGATTTGATGGCTTAATTTGGTTAAAATCTAGAGTTACTTATTAGAAAGAGTGGGAAAAGAGAGGGCCACTTTTGAAAAGGGTTTATCTTGCAGGAAAAGAAAAATAGAGAAAACTTAGAGAGAGAGAGAGTGTGGGATTGGAAGGATTTGAGCAGTTTCAAGTTCCAAATTTTTGAAGACTAAAGTTCTCTTAATCTAGTTTTATCTCTTTCTCTTATTTAAATTCTTATCTTGAATTGAACAATATTGTGATTATTGAGATTATGTTATTAATTGTTAAATTCTTGAGTTTTGAATTTGAGCTCTATTTAATGAGTGATTAGAGTTATTTTCTAAGATAATGATTTAATCTATTTGAAGTATCCAGTTTTTGATATTGTGTTGTTTATTTAATTTGATATTTAGTGTTGAGTATCTATCATGATGATTAATGCTTTTAAATATTTGGTCAGTATTTGAATAAATTATAGATTGATAGGAACTAAGAAGTAAATATTATATTTAGACCATGTGATAGATTTCATAAATTTCATATTAGATAGGAATGTACTAATATGGTTTGCATAGCTTAATTAAAAATTATCACTAATCTTAATGCACTTTCATTTAATGAATTTCACATAAAGATATAATAAATTATTAGGTGTGAAGTAGGTTCAGTTGATTTTGAGAGAGACTGTCGAATAAATTAGGATAATTAACTAGCAACATGGGTATTAAATCAGGACAATGTCAATTGAAGAATTGAGTGCAACCAAATACGATAAAATCATTAGTCTTAGATCTTTTTATTGGTTGAATATTTCAATTAATCTACTTAGTAGTCAATTTTAGTCTATTTTAATTTCAAAATCAAAGTTATTTCGATTTTTTAGATAAATTTATAAATTAATCATTATCGATTAATTATTGGATTAACATTTCTCGTAGGACCGATATTTTTTTATCACTGTATTACTTACTTGCGACAACGTGCACTTGCGTTCGTAATTTATGCATCAAAAAGTTTCCTCAACCAAACAAAAACTAATAATAAGTTTTATTAGAGAAGAAATAAAATAATAGATATATTTTCAACTAACTATTGTATGTTTTTTTATCATTATTAGCAATTAATTAGATAAAATAATAGAGATACTTTTTAACTAACTACTTTATTTTTATCATTACACAAAATAGTAGAGGATTTTTTTTAATTATTGAATACTTTATCTCTGTCTTACTTTTATCATTTTTATCATGTCAAGTTAGCATATAAAAATGATAGAGATATTTTTTCAATCGACTACTTTGTGTTATTGGATAGTGGTAAATGTTTTATTATTTATTGCTTAAGATCAAGGTTCACATCCGTAGTTATTATTCATATGTTTATTATAGTTTATGACTTAGATCCATCTCCTCCCATCATTCTTGACATCATCAAAAATACAAAAATATCAAGATATGCCTTGAAAACACTACAACAAAAAATGGCTACCTTAATGCAGAATTTGTGTCATTGCTTAACATTTATTTTTATGTCAACATAATCCCCTCAAGATTAGTTGACACATTTTAAAAGTCATGAGTTATGGCTCATTAAATATATATGAAAACTCTTGATTCCTATTATATCAAGAATTTGGCAGTTTTTGACAATTATACGTTATAAATTTATGATTTTTTTTATGTTAGTTAATTATGATTTTTCTGTTTGTATTATGATGACCTTTTATAAATTAGGGATATTATCACATACCTCCCTTGAGGTTTGAGTTTGTATCACTTAGAGAGAAAAAATCTTGATTGTATCACATACCTCCCCTGTGGTGTTAGTTAACTAACCCCAAATGGTGAATGTACTAAAAAACCCTCAATTATATACTTTTGCAATTAGGGTGATGCAACCAACAAGTGAGTGATGTAACTAATTGAATGTATGATGGAATGTATTCTTGAACAAATATGCAATATCAATTAACATGAATTGTCCATTTAACATGTTCTTTGATCTCTATTTGGGATAACAAACATAAAAAGTGGTTGTGAAAACAATGGTTATACTTCTCCAAATCCAGTGAATTGTCTTACACTTTTCTTAACCTGCCAATAAATTTAAGCACACTAACAATGTTCAAACATAATGAAAATAACAATAAATTCATAAGTTGCTCTAATAGATAATAGGCAACAAAATCATAATAGAACTTGAAGTGTGAAAGAAATCCAGCAGACTTAAATAATCAACAATAAAATATGTATACACAAGCCCAGCCTTGAGAGATCATAAAATATGGCTATTCTGTTAGTAATTTACTAGCCATTTAGAATAACAAAAATATAAGTTGCAAACTACCAAAAAAATATACACCCTAAATTATGATCTTAGTTTCGTATATAGTAGATGAAACAACATTTGTCACATAATAGAAATAGATGCTATTTCATCTCAAATGTATAACAAAAAGTAACAAAACAAGGCAGTCAGTAGAGTAGGTTCATGAACCCCAAACAGTTGTCACTTCTGCTGGAATTTACTTGAGGTTGAATTCAAAGTTCAATTGCAATTCATATTGCTTGCATGCATGTTAAAAGTTAATGTCACTTATCAAGCAAACAATTACCAAAATAAAAGAATTCATCATTTTAAAATTTCAATCAATACCTGTCATTGTGCTACATGAAGCAATAGCTTGGGTACTTTGGGTAGTAGTAACTATGCTTGAAATTGCTTTTATAACATTATGTTGGTTCTGATCAGCCTGCCAATTTTCATAATTGGAAAAATTAGGCACAAAGCTTAGTTAAATTATAATGAAAGCTTACCAACAAATCAAGTAGCAGAAAGCCAAGGATAAACCTTTGTTGTTGTCTTCTTCTTCTTCACAATCTTTCCTGTTACCTTTTTGCACGTCTTTCTGTTGTGACCCCATTGACCACATATTGTGCAACTAACCGAACAGGTTCTTTTCATCTTTTACTCTTCATCTCGCTCCTTAATTCTTGTTTTCTTAGGTCTGCCTAATTGCTTTTTGACCTCTGGTGGCTCTAGTTCATTCACAATCATAAGAGCCATCAATTCTTAGATGGAATGGGAGTGATGTGGTATTTATATGTCCTCAAGTAATTGTCTCTTGTAAGGAAGTGATGGACATAATGCTCTACACTGGCTCTTATCGTATCAATGCAACAAATAGAATGAACATAAAGAAGCCTTGAAATCTGCCAATTGCCACAATCACATTGATTTGTGCTAAGATTTACAATATTGCCATCTATATTGTCTACAAGCACCTCATAAAGTTCACCTTCCCCACACACTACCTTCATATCTCTTGCCTTCTTTCTAAGCTTAATAATTCTTTAAGAACAACTGGAGAGAGATTGTTATCCCACTCTTTTGTTGTCTTATATCTATAAAATAAAATACATGTGTAATATTGTTAGAAACAGAAAAACACATGAACTACAGATTTAATATTGTTACTATGACTACATATATGCAACATAAATGAATAAAGCAAAATCAGTAGCCAAAATGCCTTAATTTGGTTTTTAGCCAGTAACAAAAAATTGTCCCATGTACATGTCAAAATCATAATCCAATATCTATAATATTGTAAGCTTAACAAAAGACATGCAATAAAATTGAATGAAGCAAAATAAAAAGTCAAAATGCCTAAAATGGTTTCTAGCTAGTAGCTAAAAATCATCCCACTAACCTGTCATGAATGAGTTTCATAGTTTTTCTCCTTATCTCCTCAAGCATTTTGTGAACAGGCAATCCTCAAAATGGGTTGATCCATGCATTGAAGGTTTCAGTCATGTTGTTAGTAACATGAGCTGTCTTGGTTCTAGGGTTGAATTAGTGCTTGCACCAATGAGCCATTGGAATCTCATTGAGCCATTTATGTGCAGGCTCGCTGATTTTTTTGATTTAATCCATATAGTCAATGCACTCAACATTGCTTCCACTCCTAGCTACTACCCAAAATAAACTTTTAAAGATTGCACCTAGAAACTTCAGCCTAAAATTGGCATAAATATGCCTGCAACTATGGCTGGGTTTATTTGGAATGAGAGCTTGTCCCATAATGGGCTAGCATGTATCTTCCACTGACATTCATTGGATGCACACTTGCAAGTCACTCTAGCTTTCTCATTTTTTTTATCCTTTTTAGCTTAAATCCATTTTTAATGGCAAAAACTTTTAGAACTACTCTAAAATCATAAATAGTGTAAAACGTGTGGCTCTGTCTCAACTCTATATTCCCTTTATCATCCATGGAATATTCAAAACCTCTATTGTTTCTCTCGTACCTAACAGTGGGTGCATCATTAACATACTCATGCTTTGCGACATCACTGTCATTGCCACTTTCATAGTTGTCCATTTTATCATTCCCATCATCATCCCCTTCAGCTGGAAGATCATCATTTGAATACAAAACATAAACATCATTGTAGTCTTCAGGTGTGAAAGTGTTTTCAACTTGTGGTGTCAAATGCACAGCTGGTGCTTCTGGTCGTTGCATTTATGAAATTTCACCTCCATCTTCTTTACATGTCGAAAAATGTCTAGGTTGATTTAGTATAGTAGACATGTATATGTAGCCTTTCTCTTCAAGTTGCTTAAATGCATTAGAAAATTCTCCATTAGATGTCAAATGCACCCTTTCTTTTGACCATGGAAACTGTAGATCAAATGTCACACATTCCCATTCATAAAACTCTTTATGTCTACATGCATGTTTGACGTCTTCTAACAATCTTGTTAGTGCATATTCGTGAGGATTCACTCTAGCAACCTCACACACATCTCCATCAATTGTACACCAAACATCAAACCTGAAAAATAAATGTCAGATACTTACTTTAGAACAAACCAACAACTTATTAAAATAAATACTTGAAAGTACGTCAAAACCAATGCTCAGATCACATAAAAACAGTAGAAGCAACAAAACCCAATATAATACAGTACTTTGGTAACCACACTTATTTTTAATTAGTGAACATATTAACTTTCATTATCAGTTAAACAATACTCTAAGTTTAGCTGCAAAATGATTCAATTCCTAAAAATATTATTTTGAACTACTATTATACATTTGAATAAAATTAAATTCCAAAAAATTTGGTTATTCAACTCAAGTTCAATACCAAAGGGCATATATTTCACAAAGAAAATAATGCTAATAGCCAAAACTTATACAAGTTCCATAGGAAATAAGATAGATTAAAAAACCATTTTCTCTATAAACCTTTAGCAAACCATAACCATCAAAAGGAAAAAGAATAGAATTCCTCATACCCCTTCTAAAATTGGAATTTTTTTCGTATATGACTATATAATGTTTAGTTAATGAAATAATGAGATAGTATATACCCTTGAAGGATCAAACTCAAAATAATAAAAAATTATTTTTTGTTGTTAACAATTGGAAACTAATAACAAAATTATGTCCAGGTTCCAATGCAATGTTTTTGGTTTATATAACGGTGGTCAAAACAAGGAAAATCTTTAAAATATGCATGAACCAAGTAGTCTAAGCACTTTTCTCATCAAAATGATAAAGTTATTTTTTTCTACAGGGTACTATTTTGACAAAAAGCTATTGAATAAAAATCATTTTCTACTAAAATAGGCTATTGATCCTGAAACGTTTATAGCTTGATGCAACAAATTGACATTTCCATCAAATTTCAAGCACATACTATTTGTACCATATGGGCTAATTACTTTTCAAAACTCTCAGAGCATATACTAGAAGAGACGAGAAGAAAAATATGGATCATAAATTCCCATCAAGCAAAAATCACCATATCTTAACTTTTGAAATAAGACCAACCAAGAATACACAACATTGAAAGGAAAAAGATACAAAAAAAAAAAGAAATGAAATGAACATTGACAATATTCTTATGAGAAAAAATATGATATATCTATGATAAATAAATCAATAAAATTTTATTTTTATAATAAAAATTCGATAGTTTTGTACACTTGACAAGAGTAATAAGAGAGTAAAAAAATTTAGTTAACAAAAAAAATAGAAATCATATTTAAAAAAATTTTAGTCCACAAAAGAAACAGTAATTGTATTTTTCATAGCTAAAATAGTTAATTTTTGAACTAATTTTTGTTATATCAAAAGCATCTCTACTTCTCATAAAAAAATAATTAATCAAAACGTTTATGTGACGTCCATGTAACTCCATTGGTATTAGAGACTAGAAAAGAACATAGATCTATATAAGAATACCCATGGAGAAAAACTGACTTTCAATAAAATAATAGAAATGAAACAAATTGAAAGAAATTCTACAACTGAAACATGGGTTATAGGAAATTAAAGGAGAACGCAAATTGACAAGTCCGCGACACCAAAATTGATGCCCAAGCTTAGATACCCAATCTTTCCTCAGCTTGATTTACATTGGAAGTCGATCATGTATGCATAAGAAGAGCTTGAAATATTAACACATACCTCATACCCATCGCGATTTCCAGAAGTGTGTGCAGTTAAAGAAGTTGGTTTCCTTTGATTTAGTAAGCTTTTGGTGGGAAAAAAAAGAAAACATACGAAGGAAAGAAAAAGAAATATGGGTGTGAACAAGACCCATTTATATATAAGCTAACGATCCAGCATAATGGCGCACAATTTTCCTCCAATACTTGATCCTAGCTGCCATTATCACGATTTGAAGCTAGATCTTAGGATTTGTGTAGGTATGTATCAGAAATTTTGCCAAAAATATTATTTTGAGATATGAATTTTCTTTGTTTTTGGCGTATGGAGCTGGGTATAAGCCCTGAAATTTTTCAGACAATGAAGTAATTGTCATATTAATTACTTTTACGTTTTTGTCCCTAAATGTCACGGTCAATTAACGATTGACTAACATTATAAGGGAGACGTGATACAATCAAGATTTTTTCTCTCTAAGTGATACAAACCTAAACTTTAAGGTATATATATGATAATACCCCTTATAAATTATATAATTTTTGCAACCATTAAATATATATATTGATTGATTATAATGGGAAATTGAAAATAAATAATTGTTGAATTTGTATATCCAAAATACATTGATCCATAAATTGTAAAATTTATTATATGAAGTAATAATATTTTTATCCCTAAATTTTAACGAAATAATAAATTATGACACATTTTTAAAAATTTTAACATTTTTATTTTCGCCGTTATTTCATTCATAAAATAGTTTCAAAGTATAATTTTTTCCCTATTGATTGAATTTTTAAATTAAATTTTGATATTTTTAAAATTAAATTCGACAATTTTTAAAAGTAAGTCCTACTAATATAATAAAATAATAAATTTTTTTATTAAAATAATAATATCACTTTTTTTTTCCACAACCCACGTAACCCCCCCAAATCTCTTCATCGCCAGTCACCATCATCACCACCACCTTCGTCTTTCCTCCCAACTTTACTCAAATTCTCCATGCTTAAAATCCTCTTCCACTGTCAATCATCACCATCACCACCACCTCCACCTCATCAGATCCTTATCCATTGTCGGTTATCACTACCACCGCCTTCATCAAATCCTCCTCCTCCTCTACCACTACTACCATCATCATTAGATCATGATCCAATCTTCTTATTCTCCCACAAATCCTCCAAACCCATAACTTCACTTCCGTCGATTACTACTACCACCACCACTACTATATTCAAATCCTCCTTTACCATGGGTTACCACCATCATCACAACCATTATCATCATTAGATCATATGATCCCATCCTCATTTTTTTTCTGACAAATCTTCCAAACTCACAACTACTCCAAACCAATGAATCCTAAAAAATAAATTAAAAAAAGATTAAACCAAAGGGAGGAAGGCTGAGAGAAATAAGGAAGGAAAATACGGTGGCTAAAATGTGTGTTGACTCATTTTGTATTGTTTTAGGGTTTTGTTAATAGAAAGTCAAAATTACCCTTTGTGTTGCTAATAGGTACTAACAATTTATAATATCGGGGATGAAAATATGAAAATTTATCAAAATGTCTCTTGATTTGTTGTTTTCCTAAAGTTCAGGGATGAAATTGTTATTGCCCATTTTTTGGGATTTAATCGAAAATAACCAACTTTTACTCTTCAAATTAAAAAATAATCACCATTCTAATTTTTAATAAAAAATGACCACTCTCACAACTTTTAGATCAAATTATCCTTAATTATCTAGGAACAAAACCGCACCACACCCTTTAATTATTTCATTCGTTCAACTCTCAAGTAAAGTGGGCATTTATCAGTTATCATTCTGTCGTTTTTTAAGAGTAAGTGTTTGTCATTTAAGGGAAGTTAGTTAAGGCTTTAAATTTGAATTCTAGAAAAAAAAATGCAGAATTTTGTGTTGTCGGAAGATGAATTTCTTGTTGCAGGAAGACGAAAGCAATCGTGAGTGCAGGACATTGCACTTAAGAGTTAGGTAGCGTACTGCACTTATGAGCGGGGCAGATTTTGTCCCGCTCATGAGTGTCGCTCGTGAGTGTAAGACTGCTACACTTACGAGCAAACCTCGCTCGTAAGTGCCGCGATCCTATGCTCACGAGCAAGCCTCGCTCGTGAGTGCCGCGATCCTGCACTCACGGTGGGGCAAAATTTACCCTGACATCTAATGGGGCTTACTGCCCCCCTCGTGAGTGCAGTACACTGCCTAACTCGAGAGTACATTTATGAGCAAGGAATAATTTCTTCCTTGCTAGTGAGTGCACTCACGAGCACGGAAGAATTTTCTTACTAGTGAGTGCACTCACTAGTAAGGAAGAAATTATTCTTTACTCGTGAGTGCACTCTCGAGTTAGACAGCTTCAATTTTCAAATCGTTTTCAACTTCTGTATTTCACTATTTTTATTATATTTATCTCAATATCACTAAATTTATCATATCGTATTTTAAATAAAATAACGTAAAAAAAACTTTTAAATAAATAAATTAATGGATATTTTTGATTGGGTGTTTGAGTTTTTATTTTGTGTTTAGAGAAAAATTGTTGGACGAATTGGCAAAGAAGAAAAATAAAAAACTTCCAAGACAGAAAAACTGAATGATTTAAAGAAATATTGAGAGGGGTAATTTGGTCAAAAAATTGTGAGAGTGGTCATTTTTTATTGAAAATTAATAAGGTGATTATTTTTTAATTTAGAGGGCAAAAGTTGGTCATTTTTGGTTAAATCCTTTTTTTTTTGTATGCACCACAAGTAACCTATGACTATATTCATAAATCCAAGAAGTTGTACAATACTAAAAATGTATTTCCAAGTTCATTTTAAAAACTACTATGAGGTGTTTTTAAAAAATTGTAAGATACATCTTGGGATTGTTGTGGTAGAGTGCCAACTATTGAAAAGTTTTTAAGTTTGTTAGGAGTCAGTTATGTACTGAATGATTTCAATAGATGATACAATGTTATATTATTACATCTTTAATTAAGTATTGCAATATTATTATAATAAGATAGAACCAAAGATAAAGAAGTCATCTAAAAGTATCTCTATCGTTTAATTAATTTTTTTCATTTGAAAAATTAATTTGTAGGAATATTATCTAATTCTCTTTAAAATTTGAGATTGTATCATTTAAATAAAAAGAATGAATAATGTATCGTCCAACATCAAATTATAAATTTATTCAAATGCCCTCAATCACCTATTTTTTATTATAAAATAATTTGCCACCAAATTTTTTGAATGAAAGGCAGCGTAACACGATTGTTTCTGTTCTATTTTCTTTGATAATTAATTCAAAGATCACAAGGTTGATAAATAACTATTATACCTTTATAACTGTAATTATTTCATACGGGGTGGCAGCCGAAATAAGGGTGGCTGAAAATCTAAATGACAATTTTGAGAAAGGAGAATTTACATATAACATTTATGCATAAGAATTGAAAATTACAAAATAAAAAAGATTTAATAAGAGATTATTTTCACATCTTTTCATGTGTACTAATGATCAATGACATAAGAATAACAAATCTTTCAAAGAAAAACTAATTTCTACGTCCTCTCTTCCTTTTAAAAGATTTCAATTGCAACCGAAAAGTCTTTGCAAGCCATTCTTGTTTCCTTATGCTAAAGATGTGCCCAAGAATGACTCCTATTATTGTGCCACTCGCATATCCGATCAAAACTATCTTCCAACCAAATGCAAACGGAGATTCAAAGTTCAGATCTTCTTCTTGTGAGGTCTGTGATTTATTGCATTTTCTCAACAGAGGTTCTCCGCACAAACCATAATTGCCATCAAATGAACTAAGATTAAATGTTGTGAATTGTGTTCCTCGAGGTATTTGTCCTCTAAGATGGTTAAGTGACACATTCAAGACCGCAATTGCTGTAAGATTTCCCAGTTGAGGAATTTCTCCTGAGAGCTTGTTATTAGAAAGGTCCAATGATTCTAGCAATATGAGGTTATTCAAAGATGGTGGAATGTGACCTTCGAGATTGTTGTTGGAAAGATTGAGAATTCGAAGCCCTTTTAAATTTCCAATTGATGCTGGAATCTCTCCAACAAATTTGTTGTTAGAGAAAGTAACTGCAGTGACCAAATTTGAGAGCTTTTGATACTCCAACTGTGTGCCTTTGTTACTCAATGTTAGTGAGTAGTCAAAGGAGCCATAAATGGTGCTCAAAGTATAAGAATCTGGCAAAAGTTTATCTTGCAAATATACCAACTTACTTGCATTGGTATTTTTCATGGCCTTCCAACTTCTGAAGTATTTGGACGGAAGATTACCTGTAAATCTATTATGCGGGAGGTCAATGATGTGGAGTTTAGAAAACTCAAAACCTGTTTTAGGTTCCTTAATTATTCCATAAAATTTGTTGAATTTCAAAATCAGAACTTCTAACTCCGGAAGAGTTCCAAGCCAAGAAGGAAAATTATCAGCGATTTGATTATTTCCAAGATTAAGAAATTTTAGCTTTAAACAATTGCCCAAGGATTGAGGTGTTCTCCCTTGCAATGAATTGTTACTTAAATCAATCATTGCGAGATTTGTTTGGTGGATGAAGTTTTGAGGAATACTTCCATGAAAATTGTTGCCTTGCAGTTTTAATATTGACAACTCATGACTGAAACTGCCCAAACATTTTGGAAGCTTGCCAGTTAAGTTATTGCAAGATGAGTCAAGAGCATGAAGTCGATACAAATTGCATATCCAGGGTGGAATTTCTCCTATCAGATGATTGTTTGAAACTAAATAGGAATGGGTAGACATTGGTGGAATTGGGAGTGGTCCTTGCAGATTATTAAACCTAAGGTCTAAATTTGCTAAATTTGTCCATGGAAGAACAGAAAGATTATGCTCGACGCTTGTCAACAGATTGGAAGAAAGGTTCAAATATTCTAAGCGACTTGTACTTACATTTAAGAACCATCCAGGTATTTGACCAGCAATCTTGTTGAAGGAAATATCCAGACACCTTAATTGATCTTGGTTGTGCAAGAAACGTGGAAACTCGCTAAGGTTACATGAACTGAATCCTATAACAATGAATCTCAGCAAAGTGGTATTGACAGTAGTTCTGGTGAGTAATGAAAACTTGTTTGACGAGAGAAGCAATACTTCTAAATTTTTCATGTTAACAAGAAACAAATTCAGATCTACTGTGCCATTTAAATTATTTGAGGAAAGATCGAGCCATTGAAGATTCTTGAGCTCAAAGATAGAACTAGGAATAGAACCTTCCAATTGATTTGAGGCAAGACGTAGACATCGCAAATGGGTTAGGTTGCTGATTTCCACTGGGATATGGCCGGTCAGTTGATTAGAATCTAAGTTGAGATTTGATAGGTTGTTCAGGTTCGTCAACCAAGAAGGTATTGGACCAGTTATTTGGTTATGCATCAAATATAATGCAGTGAGTTGAGTTAGATTCATAAGCGCAGAGGGGATTTCCCCTATTATGTTGTTGTACGAAAGGTCCAAATGAGTGAGTTTTTTAAGATTACGGATCCAAGACAAAGGTTTAGAATTTAGGCCAAAAAAACTGTTGTTAGAAATTGCCAAGTAATTGAGCTCGGTAAGATTACTAAGTGAAGGCGGGATCTTTCCTGAAAAGGTAGAGGAGCTAACATCCAAGTAAGATAAGGATCTTAGATTTGCTATAGAAGCTGGCCACTCACCCTCAAAGCTGTTAAAAGAAATGTCCAGATGGAGGAGCTTGGTGAGGTTACCAATCGAAGAGGATAATGATCCTGAAAAGTAGCAGTTAAATTAGTATAATTTTCATTCGATATTTAATTATAAATATCACAATAAAGTAAGATTAATTAACAGAAAAATTCAATGGGAATCACCTTGCAAGCCGCATTCTCCCAAAGATAAAAATGCCAAGGAAGATAAATTTGTCAAGGAGGCTGGTATGGAAGAGGAAATCTTCACCACACTAAGATCAAGTACCTTCAGGTTGAGTAGCTTCTCAACAAGATTTGTTGGACTCGGGTTTTGTAGCTCCAAAAAATTTAGTGATACATCAAGGAAAACTAACTGGGAGAGCTCTAGTAGCTCTGATGGTATTTGACCCGAAAAGGCGGAAAAAGAGAGGTTTAGATACGATAATCTGCTAAGATTAATAATCCCAGATGGGATACTGGATGAATTGAAATCGTTATCAGCAAGGCTAAGCCGTTGAAGATGAACCAAGTGGAACAGACTGCTACTAGAGTTGATGGAACCATAGAGAAAACTGCTACTGAGATCAAGTTTGATAACATGACCAGTGTCTTCATCGCATTTGATGCCATCCCACAAACAACAGTTACTATTTTGTTCATCCCAATTCCACGATGCAACTTTTGGGTAAGCAGAAGGATCTATAGAAACAGACTGCTTAATGATAAGGCTTTGCTTAAATTGCAATAAAGCATAACGCTCATTATCTGAGCAGCTAATCGCAAGATGAATTAATGAGAGTAAAATAGGCAATAGTTGGATGAAAGTGAAGAAACACAAAGCAAATCTCATCATGTTTGGAGGATTTATACTTCTGCTCAGGGCCGGTGAATTAGGATGGTTTTATATATAGGCGAAGTTGGGGCTAAAAGTCATCCTTAATAAATTAAAGAAAACAAACCCCATGAAGATCACGGGTTTTGGGAAAATATTATAATATTATATCGTAGCAGGATTGTTAGACTCGACCTCACCCTTCATACTTGTAAAACTTATTATAATCAATTATTTTATGAAAAGAAAATACGTTACAGAATTCAAAGTACTCTTAAAATAATCTTTGCGGCGATAAAGTTGATGATCAAGTGGGTAGTGTTCATGGTTTCAACTTTTCTTTTTGAACGCGTAAAACCTTTTGTTTCTTCTAATTTGATTACGGATAATTACTTTTTTTGTTCATTTGTAACGTGAATTGCGGGTTTTTGTTATAAGAAAAAAAATAAAGACTAGTCAAGAGCTTTAATCATTTTCTCATTAGGTCTTTAATCAGGGGTGGCTGTAAAACCAAAGCTCAGGCCATAGCCAAATCTTCAGCATTGGAGCTTTCTCAAACTTACTTCGACAAAGTATGTATTTTGTTTAAAAAAGATTAATCTAATGTTTAAATGCCAAATTATGCCTTGTGTGCAAAACTAACATAGACGTTAGTAGTAACACATACTCTTCCATGACAATTTAGCAGCGTGCCATGAGGATTTATCAAATGAGATGTTAGTTTATCAATAAAGCACATGAAAATTAAGATTAAATGAAGCTTAATGAGGCAATAATTGATACCTTCCTTTGCGCTGAGCCTGAAAGAGTAGATGGCAATGGTCATGTCCTTATCCAGTGCAGTTTCTTAACCTACATAAAATTATAGATTAGGAGAAAATATTCATAAAAATAATTGAATAACATTTTCTTGATACCATATTTTAAGTAATATATTTTTCTAAATAAAAATTAAATTTTTATTCTAATAAACATTGTATATAATTTATTAAATATAAATTTATTTGAATAAATTGCAATTAATAAAAATAAATTAAATTGTATATCTAATTTTAATAATTACCTTCAATGTTCTTGTATTACAGATTGAGAATGCGAACTCAAGGACTGCAAATATCGTGGAGAATCCAATGCTCCAAAAACTCAACGCTTTATTTGCAAAATTTATTCTCGAAAAATGAGTTAGGACCTAAGATTAAGTAAGGAAATAAAAACAAATAACAAGCGCATATTACTTACACTAGACCAGATAATTTATATAGAGAAAATTTATAACCTAAACTTATCAAGTAACCTCGTTGTGGCTTGGCCCTTAACTTCAAAAGATTATCAAGTAACCTCGTTATGTGTAAATATTTTTAAAATTTAGCATCATTATCTTTATTGTTTGAACATTTTGACTACTCTCAAATTTCAATTCTACTATGTCTTCACAAAAAGATGATTGTCCATGTAAAGGACGTAAAGTGCTCCTTTTTTCAAGATAACAAGTATATAGAAAATTTGTTACATAAACATAAAAAATTTCAAGATAACTAATGCGAACGAGATTTTTTATCATATTAAGAGATCTTACAGCTGAACAAACTAATATGCACACAAAGATGATATAGTTTCTATCCAACAATATTGAATATATATAGAGCTACAATGGAAAGCTAATTAATGACATGTTCGACAACAAAATAAAATTAATTACATATAACTCTCTCGTTTCCTTTTTCTTTAAATTTCGTAATCCACAACAAGAAAAAATGAGGAAGGTAAGGAAAATAAAGAGAACAAGAAAATAAATATAAAATTGATGTGTTTGTATAAAATTTTAGTGAGTTAAAATGGAAAAAAATATCCATGGAAACGAGGGCCTTGGCACTTAGTTTGTATGATCTAGGGATTAAACCTAAAATCATGTCCATTTCTTTTAAAAGGCCAAGGTTAAGGATGGAAAATCAATTCTCATTTATTTTTCAAGCAGGGTACGGAAATAAAATTAGACTTCTTGCTTGGTTTATTCTCGTGATGATTTGATTTTTTATCTTTTAGGGTAATTCATAGGTGAATCTTTATTATTTATTAAAATAACACAAAATTATATATAATGAATGTTATTGTCATTAACTTTGAAATAAATTTAATAAAAAAGAATTACGAGTTCATGCTTAATTCTTTGACTTTTGTTTCTCTCTAGGTTTTAATCATTGAGAATGTTCTCTCTAAGTATATAGACAATAATTAAGTGTCATGAGAATCTACTAAAGTGTCACAAAAATTAAAAAAAAATCCTTTACAAGGTTCGTGTACAGAGAATGAGTTACATTAACTCTTTATTGGTCTCAAGAGACAATAAAGACTATGTTTGTGAGAAGATAGTTATCAATTAAACGGGGTATATTTCTCCAATTATTTCAAAGGGGGTGAGAAGATTTTTTAAGGGTAAAAAAAATCATTCCCACCCATATTATAGTAGGAAGCTAGATTTTTTTTTTCATGTTAAGATACAAGTTAAATTAAGTAATATGTATATTGTTCCATCTAATATACATAAGTTTATATATCGGACATAGAAAATTTGATAATGGTCTAGACATGGACATAGTATTTTGAATAGTGTTGTGAGCACCTTTTTCAAAAATATTCTATGCAACTCAAATTGGTTATCATGAAATTGCGTGACTTGGCTTGACTACAAATTGGTTCTCACTATTGACATTAACTTCCTTAACCTAAATTATTTACAAGCTAATGAGTTGGCTTGAATATAGATAATTATACAAAATATTTTGTGCACCTAGAATCAGTTATCAGGAAATTTGTTATTGAATATTTTTATTATCATATTTATTATTCTTATTTAATTTCTTTACTCATAGTATTTGAAGGTTTATTTGTTTATTTTTTGTAAAAAGGCAAAATTAGTTAACTTTTTAGTTATAAATAACTAAGTCCTAGGGATGACAAAAAAGTCAGAGCTCAAACAAAGCTTAAAATTTAGGACACAGTTGGAATACATCTCGAGTCGGGCTCGAACTTTCAGTTTTTAAAACTTGGTCTAGGTCGGGTTCAAAGCTTGGTCAAACCTAGGTCAACCTAGCTAGTCAAATAATGAAAGTTTAGACCAAGTTTAGGCTAGTTCGAGTCAAGGCACAACCCCAAAAGTATAGAATCTAACTCACATTTTAATAAATTTATCCAAATCTGAGCTGAACTTTTTATGAGCTCGGCCTAAATTTGGATTTTTGCCAATCCTATTTCAAGCTTATCAACCCAAATGTAAAATGCGAACTTGAATCAAGGTGAGGCTTTCATAGAATCTTGGGCCAGACCAAGCTAGGTATAAATGAAATTTATCTAGTTCAGAGCCAAATTTTCATAATCCCAACCCGAACCAACGTGTTTGCCAAGCTACTAAGCCTAGGATGAACTTTTGATTTGTTTTCCCTTTTTTTTATGTTTTATTTAAGGAGAATACTCTAGTACAAATTAATAAAAGTTAACTAGAAAATATTTATCAATCCAAAAGTTGCTGTTACAAAATTAATCATTCTAAAAGCCACATCTAAGAATAGTTGTAATTTAATATTACTCCCCCATTATTGGAACATATCCATTTGGATAGTATTTTATCGACTTTATTGCAAGATGAATGCACTACAACATTCTCATTTATCTAAAAAGTTTAATTTTTCTCAAAGACGCATCTAATTAGGAACTAGAAAACATGGATCAAATGAAGGTTCTCCTTATGAACTTAAATACTAAACCTTAAACATTAATATCACTTACTAGAGGATAGATGCCAAATTTGTTTTTTTAAAAGTCTTAACTAATAAGGTGCAAAATAATCCTTTTATTATAAAATATTAGAAATTGGATTGCACTTTTGAACTCTATCAATTGACATCCATAAGCATTATCTTGCAAATAAATATATGTCATATAGATCCAATTTGAGCATAAGTATACCACGCATCTAATAAGTTAGATATAAAGTTGTACACATTGATCTAGTTTGTAGAGTTTTTTTTACCCATACCAGTGGTTGCTTTAAAGCAACCGTACCTAATGCATGTAGTATTATTATGATATGGCCATCATTTCTAATGCGTTAGCCACAATCCAATAATATATTAGATTCATCTGTTCAACCACAAAATCATTATATGCACCAAAATAACCGTATATTAAAGCATCATCATAAGCTTGGCTTAGTACACGAATGGTAACTTTTGTAATTCAAAATTTTTTTTTCTAGTTGCATTTATATACAGGGAATGAAATTAACAATATATTCTAATTTTATGTATTAAATTGTAACTAATTGATTAGATAATAATAAAATGTAATGAGATGTTAAAAATAAGAATTTTTTTTTGCACCATCCTTTTTCTATGAAATACAATCATTTCTCAAACATAAAATGGTAGTGGATAAAATAAAAAAAATGAGGTAATACTTCAAAAGTGGAGTAGGTTATGGCAAAAAGGCTAACAAATGAAATGTTTTTTATTTAATGGCTCAAAGAGCTTATTAAAGAAAAACATTTTAAAAAGTAGGCTTTAAAAGCTCAAATGGATCAAAAAATACCTTCTATCACTTTTTAAGAAATATGATAGCTATCTATATCAACTAGCTCAATGCGCTTTACAATATAGCAACATGTACAAATTTTTTTTTAGTATTAGTTGAAAGTTTAAATGTAGAGATCATTAAAAAAAATACATGAATTATAGGCCAAAGGGATACTCTTCAAAGAAAAAGAAAATAACCTCAAAACTCACTTGGAACAAAATTAAATGGCATGCAATTCTTCTAATGATTAGATTCATTTCACTCATCAAACTTTTGTTTCCTCATTAGTACTAACCTTAACATGCAATTCAAGCAAACAGGATATGTTATTTCATTAAACAAAGGATGATTGCTAACAATAAAACTTGAAAATCCTAATTTTTTTTCCTTAAAGAAGACACTTCACCCCCTAACTAAAATGAAACATTGTCCTCAATATTAAAAAGATATGATATGAGAAACATATAGAGAACATAATAAGAATAAAAAAGGTTGTAGATATCACCTAGAAATTTGAAGGGCTTGTGCTCTTGATGTTGTAATAATTTCTTTTTAGAAAAGAAAATAAAAAGGGAAAAATATTACCAAACGTAAGTGGGTTGCCTCCCACCAAGTGCTTTCTTTAATATCTTAGCAAAACATTGACCCTTCTTATCAAGGATTGAACAACTCAACGTATTCCACCTCCTTTTTTTTATGAACTTCTTCCAACTATAGCTTCACACAATACCCATTTAATTTGAATGTCACTTGAGTCTTCGAATTTATTAACTCTACCCTTCTATGGGAAAAAACTCAGACTGTTAGGATTGGTCCACACACCATTTTGACCTCAACTTTCCTAAAAACAGTTTAAGATGAGAATTAAATAAAAGAACTTTCATTCTAGGATAAAGAGATTTAGGAATAAAAATATTGTGATTTAGGAAATACTCTTAATAAACTTTAAAATTTTCACCTAAATTCAATGAAAATTTTATCATTCCTAACATACCCCCAACTAACTTTGAAAATTTTAATCCTTATCCCATTTTGTTATATTTCTCTTTTAATTGATTATCTTATTTTTTAAAATTATTAAATTTACAATTATTTTTATAACAAATTTATTTACTTGATTTTTTTTATAGTATTCATAGCATAAATAGTAATTATTTTTAGAGATCTTTATAAAATAAAAATATTATTATTACTAAATGATAATTTTATTTTTAGTATATCTATTATTATTAAAAATGATAAATTTAAAAATATGACTAATACATGGATATTTATTATGTCTCTATTAAATTTTATATAATGCCTATTTAAAAAATATGGAATGTCAATTTATATTTATAATTTGTATTTTTATTTTTCAAAATATTTGTTTTTATTAAAAAAATATTAATGCATTGATGTTAATTTTATATATTATTTAATTTTAAAAAAATATTATCAATTTTTATATATTATATAATTTGAAAAAAAATATATCTATTTTAGTAAAGGGATAATGACAGAAACCTCCCTAAGGTTTAGCCCAAAAGTCAAATACCCCTAATATTTGAGAAAGGACAGATGCCCCCTTTGATGTTTGGCCTAATAGGCATATACTCTCTTTCACTTTATTTTTGTTGACTTGTTAGTTTATTATTATTTGTATCCCTAAACTTTTATAAAATAGTAATATAATATATTTTTTATTTAATTATAACACTTTAGTCTATATTTTAATATTTTTGTTAATATAATTTTTTAACTTTAACAATTTAGTCCATATTTAATATTTTTCACAATATATTCAAGATTAAATAAATTTTTTAATTTATTATTTTAGAAAATAAAATATTATTAAAAACATTTAAACAATGAGTTAGATTAAACTCATCCTAAAATATTTATAATCTTTTTTTTACCAATAAATTTGATATTTAATTGTAAAAAAAAATTAAAACATATTTTAACATGTCATTCTTATATAAGATTTTTTATTTAAAAGATTATATTAAATTTATCATATTTTCTTAAGAAAAGTTTTGAAAATATAAATAAAAGTTTAGAAAAGAAAAAAATTTAATGTCATTTGTCAATAGAATTAGTAATTAGATATATTTTATATTCTTATTAATCAAAATAATTTAATTTTAATTAAAAGTAAAAAAGAAAATTTTGATTATTTTTATCTATAATATATAAATATATTATAACATGTATTTATTGTTTATATTTTTTATTTATATTTGCATATATTTTAAAAAATATAATGAATCTAAAATATCTTTTTAGATAAATATATTACATATAAAAATAAAAAGTTAAAAAATATTTTAATTAAATTTTTTTAATAATTAAATATCAAATTATTATTATTATAAAAGTAAATGAGGAAGGTTAAAAATATTTTCGCATGAGTGTGATTTAACTTATTATTTAAAATTTTTCAATAATCGTAGTTTTTGATTTTATTATTAAAATATTAAATATTTTAGCATGAATTTAATCTAACTCATTGTTTAAATGTTTTTAATAATTTTTTATTTTCTAAAATAATAAATTAAAAAGTTTATTTAATCTTGAATATATTGTGAAAAATATTAAATATGAACTAAATTGTTAAATTTAAAATTTCTTTACTAAAATTTACTAAAGTTTACTATTTCTTTTATAAGAATTACTAAAATTTTGTGTTGTTGACTAATTACCTTTTGTGATGATATTTTATACTTTCTAATTTTTTTAAAATAATTTCCAATAAATTTGAAGGGTGAGTTAAGAGTCTAATAATCCTGCTAAGGATTTAAATATTAAAGTATTTTCTCAAAACCAGTGATTTTCATGCTGTTAGTTCAGGATGACTTTTAATCCAAGCTTGGCCTATATATGTATGTATATATAAAAGCATCCTAAAATTTAAAGGTTGCGTCCTGGAATTCGAATAAAAATAAATTCATTGAAAATAATTTTATTTAAATATTAAGTATTACCAAATATTTAGTATTAAATAATAAAAATAAATCCATTTAAAATATTTAAATGACTAAAAATTTAACGATTGGCTCTATTTCATAGTCGGTAGTTTTAATTTTTTTTCCTATTTATTATATCAACAAAAAAAAAATTATAATTGTAGTTTTTGCCTTGCCTTATTATCATATTCTTAAGAAAAATTATTGCGTGGTCATATAGGGACGTAGGGTGCTACAAAAAGAAGTTATTATTTTAGTAGATAAATTGTCTAATAAAAAATATTAAAAAAAGTGTTTAAAAAATAGTATTATGGATATATTTAGTAAATTTTATAATACTTAATAGAGTTTCGATTAAAATATTGCAGATTATGTATTCAAAGACTAAATTAGAGTAATCATTTTCATGAAAGCAAACAAAACCCTTTTTTTTTTCAATTAGAAGTTAATATACTTTCTATTAGTAGACTTTGAATAATCAAAGTCATCACTCTAATAATTCTGAAACTACATATATGACCAATTTGTACCATTCATATATTATCTATAATTTTTTTTAAATGACAAAAAATTTAACGATCTTGTTTCTAAAAAGAATTGATTTGTGTATTTGGAATATATATATATATATATGTATTTTCTAGTCAATTTTAAGGAGATATCTATATTTTCTCGAATTTTAAGGGTATGTCAAATTTTCATTTGATAGCAACCCAGTCGAAAAGTTGAAGTATCAAAAATCAAAAAATTTTCTTTACAAGAAAGTAACACACACTCAGAAGGTAGCTTATCTCTAAGTCTTGGTCTTAAATTGCCAAGTCTCATTCGTTTTCTTTTTCACATTTGTCTTCTTAAAATAACTTTATACAATTGTAACTATTCCCTCTTTGACTTACTAGATAGGTGATTATACACAATTTAACAATTCGCTCAATCTAATAACTCGTATTCACAAAATTTTCTATAAATTGTAGTTTTTGTTGTGATTAATATTTATTCTTAAGAAAAGTATTTGTCTGGCTATATAAAGTGTTACGTAGAAAAAGAAGCTATTATTCTAATAGATAAATATCGAATAAAGTAATATTAAAAATATTTAATAAAACAATGTTATCATATATTTATTTTTTTAAAATTAT
The DNA here is from genome assembly GCA_028052125.1 of Melia azedarach. Taxonomy (NCBI): domain Eukaryota; kingdom Viridiplantae; phylum Streptophyta; class Magnoliopsida; order Sapindales; family Meliaceae; genus Melia; species Melia azedarach. The sequence goes on along the minus strand of CM051394.1, from coordinate 9,460,394 downwards.
GAAATTAATCTATGTTAGATATAATTTAGCACCGTACACTTTTTAAATTATTGAAGCAGTCTCTAAATTTAACTGCAGTAAGTGCAGTAATTAAGATCATAATGCACTTTCTGGGATAGAATTTTAAATATGTAGTAATGTTCAATTTTTAATCTTCAATTGTTGTCAAATAAAATCATTAAATATTACAAGATTATTAAATGAGAAGGTTAGTAATAGTTAATTTGACAAGAAATGCCAAATAATCTCTCCCTAAGATTTCTTTTTAGAGATTAAAAAAAATGTAGCAGTTAAAAAAAAAGTAGTTACTAAATATTTTAATTATTGCACTTTTAAAATTAATTAATTTATTATACATAATTTAAATTCAAAATTAACGGAAAGATGATATGAATTATAGCAATAATAGGACCATATTTTTACAAATGATAAAATGAATGATTAAGATTAAATAAAATAATTAAAAAAATATATAATACATATACTAATAAAATATTTAACTGACAAAAAAAATTCTTTGATGGCAACCCAGTTGAAAAGTCAAAGTATGACTAAATAAATTTCTGCAAAGCAAGTAACAAGGTTTGAGCGTAAAACTATAAACATTTAAATTTAAGTTATCCAATAAAATTTGTCAAAATTTTTCTCTTTTATGTTACTTTATAAAAATTTTCTGGCTATCGTAAAGGCCACTAAATTGTCCCTGGTTTCAATCCATGATTAATTACTAGAGTGCGGTCCCTTATTTTGATCGTCCTAATGCAGGAATCATTGATGGATAATTATCAATCAAATCCCTATATTTCATTATCTAAACCTCTAAAGTTCTAAATATTTTTTATACAACTCCTTGAATATTCTCTTCGCGTCTTTGGCCCCAGATATCGACACCCCCTTACTTCCCTCGCGCCATTGGACACCTTGAATTTCCATCACATCTTCGGATATATCAAATTTCCATTGAGCTCTTGGGTACCTTTGATTTTATGGCTTACTCAAGCTTTTCCAACTATTACGCTCTTTTTGATTGTTCCATTTTCTGGCTCTTTTAGTCTTTTATCGATCTTTTTAGCTTTCTAACCTCTTGTTTTTTCTCACAATTATTTTGGGATTCTCTTATTTTAGGATTCTCATACTATGTATGATGTTAAAATATTTTAATAATAATAATTTGACATACTATTATACTCGAAATATTTTTGAAATAACAAATATTCATAAGATATTTCTTAGAAGAGTCTTTCTATTTATAATAGTCACACACTAAAAAATAAGAATGAAATAATTTTTTTTCTAATAGAAAATATTCTTAAGTGTGCTAAAAATTTTGTTCCTTATATTTTTTATCAAACGTCAATTAAATGCAATTGATATTATGATTATTCTACATTATTTAAATTTACACATGGCCATTTTTCTTTTGTTAATTCAATCAATGAAAAAATCATTGATTTAAAATAATATCATTTCATCTTTGTCATATTAAAATAATTTTTTTGAAGTCTTGTTATCATATTTTTTAGAAAAACTTGCTTATTCATTCTCTCCACAAAAGTAACACGCCTTTAAGAATTCTACTACTAGTTATATGCGATTTTATATATGGTTTTATTTCGAATTGTTGTGTTTTGAAAGTAAAGTTAAATATTTATTTTATAATGCCAATTTTAGTAGAATTCACTATTTTTTTCTATCATATTTATTTGACAACTTTTTTTTCCACATGAGCCGTACAATTTCTTAATATACCAAACAAAATCTACTCAAGTTTTCCGATTAATGTCCACGATGTATATTCACGTTTTTATTTTATTTTCCCCTAAATGACAGAAAAAAAGTTGATCTAATTAAATATAGGATCTTTGTTTACAAAATTCTTAGCACACAATAAGTCATCTATATCTTCTATAGAGATTCATTCTAATATATCATACTATATTTATAGTAATTTCCATGGTCATGATTTTTGAAGAGTGGACAAAGTTATGATTTTACTTATTTACTTAATATGGGTCTGCTTGTATCTTAAAATATATTTTAAATACCTTTTAATCACAAGCTTATGTAAGAAAATTTAAAAATTAATTTTTAAATTATACATCCTTATAAATGTTAATATAACTATTAGTTAAAACTTTTTTGCTCTATATATCTTAATTTTTCTTTATGTACACAACTATGAAAATATTCATCACCACCAAATTAATATTTTTTACTTTTAAAGTAAAACTTTTAAATTATTGAAAAATTCACAGCATCAAAAAAGGAAAAAAAAACCTCAAAAGTAAGAATAATTGATAAGTATTCTATACATGTCCAATAATTTTCAAATTAGCTAGGGAAGAAGTAAACATTCTGAAATCAATATTATAGAAATAAAAATACCTTTTTGTTATTTACATCATCCAAACTTGATTTCTTTCTTCATAAGTCAGTTATTAAAAAGTTATGGTGAATTAACTTTGATACTAAAGCAAAAATGTTTAAGATTTAAATGTTAAACGGATGTGTTATATACGTGTAAAGAGTAATGCTATTTTATTTACTTAAGTTAAATTGTCTTTAATCATAGTTTTTATAATCGATATTTTTGTATCAAATTTTTTTATTAAAATATGGTATGTCAACAAGGCATTACCACTACTCATTTATTTATTAGGATATGAAACAAATAGAAAGCATTTATTTATTTTTATCTTAAATTTGAATATTGAAGTTTGGATGAATTTGAAAATATAAAATCTCAAGTATGTTGAATAAAAGTTGAATTAAAACCATGAACACTGTCACTATCATCGCTTCCTACTTGTTATATATTTTTTATATTTCCAATTTTTTTTGTTGACCTAAATATTTATGGTGTCTTCATAAATAGGCTTTGCATTGCAATATTTATCTCAAAAAGAAAATTAGGAATTAAACTGAGGTATGAGCTTGTCCCATCAAAAGCCATCCACCATCCAAATTCTCTCTCTCCTGAATTATTATCCCAAAGTTTGGCTGCACCCGCACGGCACATGTTCCTAATTTTATATATATAAGCATCTTAAGTCACCTGCCCTCATCAAAACCGAAATTCTCCAACCTCCCTTACGTTTAAACATGACGAGATTTTCTCCGTGTTTCTTCACTTTTATCCAAATATTCCTCGTTTTGCTCTCATTATTTCATCTCACGCTCGCAGGCTGCCATGATAATGAGCGTTATGTTTTGTTGCAATTCAAGCAAAGCCTTGTCATTAATCATTCTGCTTCGGGTGATCCTTCTGCTTATCCGAAGGTTGCATCATGGAATTCAGATAACGAAAATAGTAACTGCTGCTTGTGGGATGGCATCAAATGCCATGAAGACACTGGTCACATTATCAAGCTTGATCTCAGTAGTAGTTTTCTCTACGGTTCGATCAACTCTAGTAGCAGCCTGTTCCACTTAGTTCATCTTCAATGGCTTAGCCTTGCTGATAATCATTTCAATTCATCCAGTATCCCATCCAGGATCATGAGCCTTACCAGTTTATCATATCTAAACCTCTCTTATTCTGTCTTTTCGGGTCAAATACCATCAGAGATACTACAGCTCTCCCAATTGGTTTTCCTTGATGTGTCACAAAATCATTTGGAGCTCCGAGACCCAAGTCTAACAAATCTTGTTGAGAAGCTACTCAACTTGAAGGTACTTGATCTTAGTGAGGTGAATATTTCCTCTTCCATACCTCCGGCCTTGACGAATTTATCTTCCTTGAACGTTTTATCTTTCAGTGGATGCGGCTTGCAAGGTGATTCCCCTGACATTTCTCCGTTAATTACTCTTACTTTATTGCGATATTTATAATTAAATATCTCATCAAATACTAACTTAGTTAACTGCTAGCTTTCAGGAACATTGTCTTCTTCGATTGGAAACCTCATCGACCTCCTTCATCTCGATATTTCTTATAACAACCTTAAGGGTGAGTTGCCCGGTACTTCCATAGGAAATCTAAGATCCTTGTCCTACTTGGATCTTAGCGAGGTGAAGATATTCCCCTTCCATACTTCTTGCCTTGAGAAATTTATCTTCCTTGACATTTTTATCTCTCAGTGAATGCGGATTACATTTTTATCTCTCAGGAACATTGTCTTCTTCGATTGGAAACCTCACCAATCTCCTTCATCTCGATATTTCTTATAACAACCTTAAGGGTGAGTTGCCCAGTACTTCCATAGGAAATCTAAGATCCTTGTCCTACTTGGATCTTAGCAAGGTGAAGATATCACCGTCCATACCTCTTACCTTGATAAATTTATCTTCCTTGACATTTTTATAATTAAATATCTCATGGAAAATATATACTAATTTAACTATTACTTTTCAGGAACATTATCCTCTTCGATTGGTAACCTCAACAAGCTCCTTCATCTCGACATTTCTTTCAACAGCTTTGAGGGAGAGTCGCTCACTTTTATAGGAAATCTTACCCAACTCAGTTATTTGGCAATTTCTAACCACAGTTATTTTGGCCGAAATCCTAAATCTTTGTCTTGGATCCGTAGCCTTGAAAAACTCACTCATTTGGACTTTTCTGACAACAATATAACAGGTGAAATCCCCTCTGTGTTCATGAACCTAACTCAACTTACTGTATTGCATTTGTTCGATAACCAATTAACCGGTCCGATACCATCTTGGTTGACGAACATGAACAAACTATCGGATCTCAGGTTACATTCTAATCAACTGACCGGCCATATCCCATTGAAAATTGGGAACTTAACCCAGTTGAAATGTTTGTCTCTTGGAGCAAATCGATTGGAAGGTACTATTCCTAGTTCTATCTTTGAGCTCAAGAATCTTGAACGGCTTTACCTTTTCTTAAACTACTTGAGTGGCACAGTACATCTAAACATGTTCCTTGCTAACTTGAAAGTTTATATGTATTGCTTCTCTCGTCAAACAAGCTTTCATTGCTCACCAGAACCACTGTCAATACTTCGCAGAAATTCATTGCTATAGGATTCAGTTCATGTAATCTTAGTGAGTTCCCACGTTTCTTGCACAATCAAGATCGATTAAGGTCTCTAGATCTTTCCTTCAACAAGATTGCTGGCCAAGTTCCTGGATGGTTCTTAAATGTAAGTACAAATAGTTTGCAATATTTGAACCTTTCTTCTAATCTATTGACAAGCTTCAACCAGAATCTTTCTAGTCTCCCATGGGTTGCTTGTAACAATTTTAGACCTTCGGTTTAATAAGTTGCAAGGACCACTCCCAGTTCCATCAATGTCCACTTATTCCTATTTAGTTTCGGACAATCAATTGATAGGGGAA